>VYZQ01012419.1:661-33307 GCA_013400655.1 Mystacornis crossleyi | reverse complement strand
TTGAAAGTAAATCTCTTTTTCTAAGGGGAAGAGAGAAGTCAACATGGGAGAATAAACCTAGGAAAGGAAACAGGAAAGAAACTTCATGATGCAACATACTGCTGCTACAAACAGCTGAGCAGCCTGACAAGCATGAGCCCAGCACTGAACTTCCAGGCTTCCCTCCCAATGGCTGAATAATCCTTCTTGTATTTTTACTTGCTCTGGTGTACTGATCAGGTTCTATTTCGGGGTGAAATCTGTCTTTGACTTTTACTCCTGAGTGTGCTCAGAAAATGATAAGGCAGCTGGAGACTCAAAGCATTTTTCCTTCAGAGCACCCATATAAAATTTTAAGCTGAACTGCATACACTACAGAGTAGCAAAAGACCAAGAACAAAATGTAAAATGTTGATTTGTGGTGAGGAGCGGTCTGCTTGTTCTCTGGATTAGTTCAGAAAGGAATGCTGATTGTCAGAGGCCTAACAGCTCAGCAGAAGAGAAACAGGCCAGAGTGCTCTTCTTCATGGACTAAGCCACTCGTGTTCACAGAACAAATTACTCTCTGGCTTTATCAACAAAAAAAGAGTGGATAGAGTTGTGGCTAAACCTACCACTTTCTTTGCCCTCTGCTTCATTATTCTACTTTAAGACTGGCATCCAAACAGAAAAAAATGTATGGGAAAAATTAATCAAATAAGAGTTATTATGATTTAGCTGAAATTTAGTTATCTCCCTATAAAAGCAAATTCCTTTCAAACTAAACATGCAAACACATCATTTTAAAGTTCTGGACAGTGAGGAAGGGTCAGTTCATGCAGCAGAAAAAGCTGATCAAAAAGCTAAGTTAAAGCTAGTGTTTTGCAAGCTTCCCCATCATGAAAGTTTGGTGTGTTTGTAGTATCCTGTGTCTGGTCTCCACTGTAATCCAGTGTGAGCCCCAGGATGTCTGTTGCTGTTAGTGGTGTATCTCATATCACAGCAAATGACACAAAAATATGACTAAACTTATGAAGCTGTCCTAGCTGCTACCAAATGCATGAAGTATAAATTGCAAAATGCCAAGCACTTTCTCTGCCCCTGCCAAACAATCTTGTCAGGCATAATGAGATTTCTGTTCACACTCTGTAACCTCATGTAACCTGGACTGATTGGACTTGGATTATCCTTATGAGTGCTGTGTGGACCTGTCATTGGCGTTTTTGCCCTGAGGTGTCTTGAAAACATTTGCTAGGCTGCTTCCCAAATCTTTTGGGGTCACTCTTCAGTCACCAAGGCACCTCAGCAGCCCTAGTACAGCAGAAGCTTCAGACTGTTTCTAACCCACTTTGGTGCCCTGGGTCTCTGCTCCAGCTGTTTCTTCCATATCATTCCTTCTGGGATGGCAGTGAGGAGGGAGAATGTTTAACAGACCTTTGTTACACATTTCATAAACCAGATATTTGGATTCTGCTGTGCTTACCAGGCTCCTTCATGTTATGTATGCTGCACAAAGAGCAAGAAACGCAAATGCACCTTTTGCTTCCTATATTTGAAGTTTATCTTCTTCTCTTTCACACTGGTTTGGACCAATAAAATAGATAGTTAACTCAGATATTTTTTCCCTTTACTTACTCATCCCTTTCAAGGACTGTTTAGAAATGAAATAAATAAAGAAAGAAAGGTCTGTTTTGTTCAGTTAAAGTACTAAGTAAGCCTCTACAAATTCAGCAAGATCCAAGGTCACAAGACATTGCTGCTAAACAGGCACTACTCACCATTAAGTAATTTCGTAGCAGCTGATAAAAGACATCTGATGTGGTATATGTTGATTCTGAATGACAAAGAATTATCTTTGAAAATTTCTAACCATTAAAAGTTTCCAAAACTGGAAAACAGTAAATATTGAAGTGCAATAAAGCAATGGGTAAAGGATCCTTCATTAATGCAGGAGAAAAGTGATGGGAAGGATTGTTGTGATTACATGAAGAGATGGCTTTTCTGATACAGCTACATGTGGGCCATTCAGGTAAGTATTGATTAGATGTCTTTTTTTGGTCTTTCATTAAGAATTCTATTACCCAAGGATTAGAAACTCCAGACCCAAAGAAACTTTTGGGATAGGGAAGAGAAAGCAAAAATACATGCTTAGACCAGATATTTTTACTTATTCATATTGGCAGCTCTTACAATTCTGTAACCTGTGATTTTTTTTTTTTTCTGTTTCCTTGAGAGTTTTTATTTTATATACAGAAATGTTTTGGTAGTTTCATTTTGAAGAAGGTATTCTTGTAATTTTTTCTTTCTTCTGGTTCTCAAGGTGAAACATAGAGAACTAACCAGCACCTTTGTGTCCTCTCAGTGTTTGTGTTGGGCTTGCTCGGCAAAGGATTGAATACTCTGGCCAGATCATATCATGACTCCTGTGTTCTATTCCGTATGTGACACCTCTGCTTCCTTGCTGAGAACGTGTATAGTGACACTCGCTTTTCAGTTTGTCATGCTGGATTACAACAGGATGTCAATGACAATATTCCTTCATGCAAATGTTAAAACTTCTCAATCTGTTTCCTCTCACTCTTTTCCTTACTTTTGTCTCTTTCTTTGCTCAGGATGAGTTTTGAGGGGTCATAAAAATAGATCCAGTAAAACTAATGAAGAGTCATATGTATTTTCTTGGCTGTTATCACCAGCAAAAGTTTGCCATCTTAAAAAAATTGCCAAAGACTACCAGAGTGTTGGTAATCTGGCTAGAAAAATTAACCATATTGGGCAGAAAATCAAGTTAGTTACTGTCTGAAATGAAAATAAAACTGTATTTTACCCAGCTATTAAAAAATTTTCAGATTACTTTTAGTGAGTGGGCAGAATTTTAAACACTTAACACCTGAACTGCCTGAGATATTGGGAGGTGTTTGAGTGAAATACTAAAGATATATTTCTCAAAGATATGTCAGTAGAATTTGAAGTTAATCTTCTGCTCATTGGCTGTGGCATCAAGATACTGTTCCTGACTTTACTGAAGGAAAAGCTCACTTGTGATTTACAATGAATCAAAAATCTACCACATTTTTCTGCAGTGATGAAGAAATATTTGTGAAATGCTTGGTTACTCCCTCAACTAGTTCGTCACTGGTCACAGTTTCTTTGGTGCTGCGCAATAGTCTGTGGAACAAAGAGTCTAAATAAAGAAAAATATGGCACCATGGGTAGGTACAGTGTCACATCCTTTGGTCATCTCCTTCCCTAAAGTATTGGCAACTGTGAAATTGCAACAGTAATAGCTGCTCACTGTTACCAAATTTCTGTGCCTTTCCTATGTTTCTATTAATTAGAAATATAAAGTAAAGTGATGAATTCTTTGCTGTATGTTCAGAAGAGGCTCCATCTATGCTGTCTTATTCTTTTGTTGTAGTCTTTGCTCTCTTTTTCCCCTGAAGGTATTTATTTTAATATTCTGAATTGTGGCTTTTATCATTCATTCTTTTTGACATAAAACTATGCTCGACTGACACGAATGAGCTTATAAACTTTGTTCATGCTGTCACATTTTCCTGCTCTCATCAGAGAAAAGTGAGTAATCTCCGGTGAATAATTTGTTAAATTTAGTCTCTTTTTCCTCTCCAACTATATGAGTTCCTCAAATGCTTCTATTATTAGACAACGTGGCACAAACATTCTGGGCTGTATTCCATTTAGTGAATATGAATATTCAAAATCTGAGCTACTTAGCTTGGTAGAAAGAGGTCACAAAAAGGACAAAATAGCATTTTTCATTATTATTTTTCAAAACAATCTTAGTCAGTTAAAAGCTTAAGTTGTGATTGTGCTTATTATGGTGAAGACTGAAATTCTTTTCTAGGAAGCATTGTTTATGTGCCATTAACATTCCTAAAGTAATTGCTTTGATGACTTTTCACCCTGAGTTCCCTGAACACAGCACTGGTTGCTGCAGCTTGTATATCTAACAAAGCCTATTCAAATTTTTTTGAGTTCCGTATTTGTACTTTTTTTAGTTTGTGTGGAAGCCCAATTTCTGCGACATGATGTATGGAGATTTGGGATATTCTTATTCCAAGACTCAAATTAAAGCATGGTAATGATGATTATTTTATGACAATGTTGTAAAACTATATAAAAAGTCAAAACAAATCGTGAAGGCAGCTTAGCACAGTGGGAAGAGACACATTTTTAAAAAATGTTTTTTATTCAGGAAAGGAGACTGCTCCATTTCAGCTTATGCTCGCTTCTTTATCTGTCTTGAGCAATGATTACATGGAAAATTAAGAGTTGAAGAAAACTTTTCCACAACTGCTCAACTTGTCATATTTGTAGGAACTGAGATCTAGGGTTTACTGTTCCTATTTGAGTAAATAAAATTGTTGTCTCGGTTGCTCTATTTAGTGAGCAAAATGAATGCTGTGTTTCCAGAACTACTTGACTTATTCTGTACAAAAAAAAAAAAAAAAAAAATTGGAAACCATGTTCCTGCACTTTTTATACATTTGACTGCTGTAAGATATTCTGAAAGTTACAAGTCTGAAAATTCTTCCCAGTTTTCTTTCCTGCCACTTGAGTGCAGGAACATACCCAAGTTCATAGACATACTTTATTATGAAGAAGATGAAAAATATTCAGTTTTGCTTTTCAACTTGTTTAATCTGGGAGGAAAATTAAAAAAACACCCAAGCAACAAGCCAACCAAAACCCATAAAAACCAGTATCACTTGAAGTTCTAAACCATCTGCAGAAGAAGTGAAGGTGGAAACTAACTTGGAAGTGAAATCAATAGCCCAGCTAAAATGCATCTACACCAGTGCACCCAGTGTGGGTAACAAACAGGAGGACCTGGAGGCCACTGTGCAGCAGGAATTCTATGACCTAGTCGCCACCATGGAAACACAGTGGGGTGTCTTGCATGACTGGAGTGCTGCACTGGATGGCTACAAGCTCTTCACAAGGGACAGGACAGGAAGAAGAGGTGCTGGGGTGTTGGGTCCAGGGGGTGTTCTGGTGGGGTGCTATGACCTCCTGAACCAACCCCAACAGAAAATCGCTTGGCAGCCACTGCACTCACACAAACACACACGCACACTCCCGATAGCTTCTCGATAGGTTGATGGCAAAGTGGTAGGAAGGGTCTTTGTATGGAATTCCATAGCACAAGTTTATTTGAGCCCCATGCATGAAGGGGAGCCAGGGACAAAAGACCTTGGGGGATGGAGAGTTCCAGGTTATATACAGGGGTGGGGAAAGCACCAGGGACAGGGGCGGTACATAGGTGGGACTAAGGTACAGGAGCCAATGGGAAAATCTGAGTGAGTGGCAGGGAACAAGGTCCAATGGGAGATTGGGGAAGGAAGAATTTTCTAATGAAGGAATACGGTAGGTATCAGGGGGTGGGGAGGCCAACTGGGGAAGCAGAATTGGGATACATTTCCATAACAGAACAGGGGATTCTGGGAGAGGCCTTTTTAGTCACCCAATCTGGGGAGATCTCTTGGGGTTTGTCCCTTTAGAGGACTCTTTCATTCCCTGATTGGCATATTCACTGGCTCCCACACTGGGGTGTTTCTGTCCATTAGGAAGTGTTGCAACTCTACAGGGATGATGAGGTTGAGTGTCTTTTGCATAAGAATCAAAGAGAAGGTTGGCAAGGCAGATATTTTTAGAAAGGACAGGTCAGCGAGGTGAAGCGGTGGAACTGCTCTTTATGTGAGAGAGAAACTGGCCTGTGTTAAGCTTGGTCCAGGGACACACAGTGAGTCAAGGGCTTATGGGTAAGAATTGAGGGACAGGCTAAAATGGATGACACTGTTGTGGGTGTCTACTACCAGCCACCTGATCAGGAGGAGGAAATTGATGAGGCTTTCTGTGTGCAGCTGGAAGTAGCCTTGAGATCACAGGCCTGGGTTCTGGGGGCTTTCAATCACCCTGATACTGTTGGGACAACACAGCTTGGCAGACAAAGTCCAGGAAGTTCCTGCAGACTACTGATGATACTGATGTATCTGGGGCTTTGATCATCAGTATTGATGATGCAAGTGGTGTAGGAGCCAACAAGGAAACGTGTGTTTGTCCTGAGTTACGGTGTATTCTATCACCATCTTCATGAGCTGTTGAAACCAGGTGTAGCAATGTTCCCTGCCTCCTCACTCCAGACTATCTTTAATCCATGGTAATGGGCCAACAATGCCTTGAGCATGACTCATAGATATNTGGGGGCAGCCTTGCCTGCAGTGACCACAAGATGGTGGAACTCAGGATCCTGCATGGAGGAAGCAAAGCAGTAAGCAGGACTAGATCCCTGAATGTCCTGACAGCTAACCTCGGCTTCTTCAAAGACCTACTTAGAGGAATCCCATGGGATAGGGCTCTAGATGAGAAGAGGGTCCAAGAGAGCTGGACAGCTGGAAGGGCTTTAGCAGTACATCAGCAATAAAAGGAAAAGTAGTGAAAATGTAGGGCTGCTGCTGAATCAGAGGCATGTTCTGGTAACAGCAAATGGAGAGAAGGCAGAATTACTGAATGCCTTTTTTGCCTCAGTCTACTGCTTAGACTGACCCCTGGGAGTCCCAGACCTCAGATGCAAGAGAAGAAGGCTGAAGAAAGGAAGATTTCCCTTGGCTGTAGAGGGTTTGGTTAAAGATAAGCTAGGCAGACTAAACATCCATAAATCCATGGGCTCTGATGGGATACACACATGGGTGCTTAGGGAGTTGACAGATGTTACATTCTCCAACATCTGTAAAAATTATGGAGAAGAGGAGAGGTGCCTGATGTCTCGAGGAAGGCCACTTTTACTCCCATCTTCAAAAAATGGTAAGAGGGAGGACCCAGGAAACTACCAACCAGCCAGCTTCATCTCAGTTCCTGGAAAGGTGATAGAACAGATCATTCTGGAGATCATCAAAAAGCATAGAGAAGACAAGAAGGTCATCAGGAGTACAGGAGTAGTCAGGATGGATTCACAAGGGGAAATCATGCTTGACTAATCTGATAGACTTTGATGGCAGGATGGGTAGACGAGGGAAAAGCAGTGGATGTTGTATGTCTTTAGTTCAGTAAGGTTTTTGATGCTGTCTCCCATAACATCCTCAGGTAAGGTAAGCTCAGGAAATGGGAGTTAGAGGAATGGACAGTGAAGTGGATCAAGAACTGGCTGAAAGCAGAGCTTGGAGGGTCGTGATCAGGGGAGCAGAGTCCAGCTGGATACCTGCAGTCAGTGGTATTCCCCAGACATCAATACATTTGTATAATGTTAGTACTTTCTATTTCTACTTGAAATACATATACCAATACCACTAGGATCCAATTTGCCTTCTTTCTTGGCTGAATATTATTGAAAGAGAAACATGAATTGTGCTAATTCATAAATAAAGGTATTTACACTCTTTGATTACTGCAATATTGCAAGCAGAAGTTGCTACTAATCACCTTGCCATTCTGATATTAAATTTTCTCCACATCTTGTGCACAATGCTACATAGGAATATGCTGGAGGGAACAAGTACTTTCCAGCCTGTAGTGCCCTGGAGTGCCTTCTTTGTGATGAGTGCAGAGGCCTTGAGGTGAAGGGGAAAATGATCTATTTGTGAAAATATGTTGACTGGAGATATTCAGGATCGAAGCTGTACAAGTTCTGCAGCTTGGGGAGAAATAGAGCGGGCCTAGTTCAAATCCTCCCACTCATGTCACAACTCCTGGGAAGTAGTACCCTGGATTGCTCTCAGGTGTGAGTGGACACCTAGTGCCCATGATGGCCAACTCTACAAAGCCGTTGCTGGTCATGCTGCCTGTACTGGAGAATTTGTGTGGAGCCCAAATGGTTTTGTGAATACCAGCTCCTTGGGCAGGGTGATCCAGCTGCTCAGCCTGGGGTGGGGAACATGCTGCACTGTGTTCTCTTGGCACTGTTGGCTGTGGGGTGACAGAAAAAGGGTGAATGAGAAATTTTATTGTCAGCAGAGAGAAGGAGGGGAAAGATATACCACTGATACTCGAGCCACGAGGGAGCTGCTGTGTATCTAGTACACGACTCCACAATGAACAGCAAGTTGTGGGGCTTTTTTCATCTTCTCTGTAGATCTGCAAGAGAACATACCTTGTGCAGGTCTTAGTACCATTCCTCTGTGGCAGCCCAGCTTGTGCTTTCCACTTGAAAAGCTGGTATTAATTTCAAACCTAGTTTGCCTAGGAAGTGACTTAAAAACAGTTCCTGTGACTACCTTTGCCTCCTGGTCTTTCTGGTGATTTAAATCTTTTTTTAATTCTTGTTTTAAACTGGGCTGTTCTGTTTCATGCACCTGAGTGACCTATACAAAAACCAGATGAAGCTAGTTAAAATGAGGAAAACCATAAAACTAACTGCAGAAGGAAATACTTTCAAGTGTACAAAGTAAAGAAAATGGAAGCATAATTCTCTCTAGTCTCTTTTGATTCTAGATACCTTTGGTGTTATTTGTAACAGCAGCAGTTGAAAGGCATGTGGACAGTGTGTGATCTTTAAGCTCATGGTCTTGAATGAAGGGTCTTGAACCCCTTAAAGAGTCTTGAATATGACCAGGTACAAGATGCAGACAAAGAATAAAAAAAGAAAGAAGAAAAACTGAAAAAAAAGTAGGAAACAGGACAAGTCTCTGGAGGCCAGAGAAATAACTAATGCAATGCTCCAATTACTTTTGAAAAGGATCTAAAAGAATTGCAGGAAATTAGACCAGTCAGTTTGACATCGATTTTTTAAGTCTCAGAAGTATTTTTAAAGGATCACATGTGGATACATTCAAAAGCACAGCTTGAGAATAGACAATCAGTGTGGCATAAGGATAGGGTAATGAGGTTTAATTAGTTTGTTTATATGAATTTACATGTATCTGTTTTAAAAATATTACCATGTGAAACAGTGGGAGAGCAATAAACAATATGAAACAGTGGAACTATCTGAAAAAATATCCCTTTGATTTAAGAACTAACAGGAATAGATGTCTTATCTTTGCCCCTTGCAGGAGCAGTTCCAGTTCACAAGTCAATACCAGAAAGCTCTGGAAGGCACCCGATATGGTTTCAGAAGCTCCTGGTGATCTTGTGTGAAGGACTTGCCCTTGTATGTCAGGTGTATTTAAGACAGAGTAGCAGAAAAATGGTGCCTTTTGTTTCAAAGGACTGAGAAAAAATTCTCACTAGAGAAAAAAACATGCATCTAAAACATATTTTCTGATTTCAAAAGCATTCAGTTTAATGTGTGGGCTATGCATACGATTGGTGGAGCATGGAGAGGAGAACTGATGGAACTGGAAGCAATAGAGGAGCAAGTGCATAAGCAAAGGATGAATCTGAAGATGTGAATGATGTAATTATTTGGTATTTGCATGAAAAGAATATGTGACCTTACAGAATTTTTGGAAGCAATGCACAGGTCTTAATAGGCATGGCTGAGAGCAGGGAAGAAGGGCATAATCAGAGGAATCATTTCAGTGAAATGTAAGACCCCCTGTAGGGATTACAATGAGACACATACGTCTGATATAAAACTCACTCCTGTATGCTGAGAGCAATGACGAGAAGGTTTATCTGCTTTCAGATGCTGCTGAATTAGAAGCCATAGGACTCTAGGAAGACAAGAAAACAATTCTGTCACATACAGATAGTAAGCTCTTCAGGTAATATTCAAGTCAGAAAACTGGGATGAAGATCTGCATTTTAAACATCCCAAAGCTTCACTATGTAGATAGAAAACACTTACAGAAACTCAGAATTCAGTTCAGATTTTCAAACTCAACCAAGAATCAATCTTTCTCTAAGAGCTCGGAGCACAAAGGACCATACTGATGAAAAACGCCATACACCAGTAAGTGTAAGTTGATGTGCATATTAACCTTCTGCAGCATTTGTCATCAGAATGGTTAGATTTTTTTTTTTTTTCAATAGAATCATAGAATGGCTTGAGTTGGAAGGGACCTTAAAAACTAGCTTGTTCCAATCTACCTGCCATGGGTTGGGACACCTTCTATTAGACCACAGTCCCACTCAGCTTGTCCTTGAACACTTCCAGGAATGCGGATGCACAACCTCTCTGGGCAAGCAGAGCCAGTGCTTCACCACCCTCACAGAAAAGAAATTTTTCCTAATATCTTATCTAAACCTACTCTCTTTCAGTTTGAAGCCATTCCCCCTGGTCCTGTTGCTCCTGTCGCTCCTGTAAAGAATCTCTCTCCATCTTACTTGGAGGCTCCCTTCAGGCACTGGAAGGCTGCAATTAGATCACCTCAAAGCCTTCTCTTCTCCAGGCTGAACAATCCCCATTCTCTCAGCCTTTCCTCATAAGAGAGGTGCTCCATTCCTCTAATTGTTTTTATGGCCCCGCTTTGGACTCTCTCCATGTCCTTCCTGTGCTGGGGACCTCAGAGCTGGATGCAGCACTGCAGGTGGGGTGGGGTCTCACCAGAGCAGAGCAGAGGGACAGAATCCCCTCCCTTGCCCTGCTGCCCACGCTGCTTTGGATGCAGCCCAAGACACATTTGGCTTTCTGGGCTGTGAGTGCTCATTGCTGGGTCATGTCCAGCCTTTTGTCCGTCAACACCCACAAGTCCTTCTCCCCAGGGCTGCTCTCCATCTGTTTTTCCCCCAGCCTGTGCTGATACCAGACGTTTCCCCAACCCAGGTGCAGCACCTTGCATTTGGCGTTGTTAAACCTCATGAGGTTCCCATGGACCCACTGCTTGAGCTTGTTCAAGTCCCTTTGGATGGCACCCTGTCCTTCAAGTGTGGCAACAGCGCCACTCAGCTTGGTGTCACCTGGATTTTTGCTGAGGGTGCACTGATCACTTTATCTCTGTTATTAATAAAGATATTAAATAACTCTGGTCCCATTATGGACCCTGAGGGTCTTGTCACTGATCTTCTTCAGGACTCTGAACCAATGACAACTATTGTCTTCTACATGCAACTGTCTAGCTACTTTCCTATCCTTATAACAGTCCACCCATCAAATCGATCTCTCTCCAGTTAAGAGAGAAGGATGCTGTGGAAGACTATATCAAAGGCTTTACAGAAGTCCAGATATGACATCTTCCCTTGTCCACTGGTGTAGTCACTCCATCATAGAAGGCCACTGGATTGGTCAGGCAGGACTTGCCCTTGCCCTGTCTCACATCACTTCCCTGTCCTCCATGTGCCTCTGCACAGCTTCTAGGAAGATCTGTTGTTCCAGGATCTTCCAAGGTACAGAGGGAAGGCTGAGAGGGAGGTAGTTCCGAGGGTCCTCCTTTCTACACTTCATAAAGATGGGTACAATGTTTCTCCCTTTTTCCAGTCCCCTGGGACTTCACCTTGTTGGTATGCAGATAGCTCTGGCTACTGGACCCACACCTAGCAATTCCTGATGGATGACCAGCACTCAGGGCTCTGCACTCCGACATCTCCCGGGCACTGCTAATTCCTGTGCCCTACAGGAACTGCTTTTTGCATATTGTTATAAATTCAAGGTTTCCCCCACCCAGTTTTATGTATACCCTCATGTTTATGCATATCCCGCGTGGAATATGTATGACTCTGGAAAGTTCGGCTGCATTCGGTATGCCATTTGTTCATTCAAATATAACCCTCCCCTGAGTTTGTCCCATTGGATGTTCCACCCTGTCACTTCACAGTTTACAGAACTCCATTGGCTGTAATCCTTGTATCCCACCTCTTCTGGCACCCAGAAAAAAGGGACTGGAATTCCCGGGCTGGTGTCTTTTTTATGCATTCCTGTTTGAGTAAAGATCCGAACCTGCAGTGATTGACTCCTCTCTCCTGCCTTTGTCAACGCTAATTCCACACTGGGTTTGCAGTCCCCTCCCTGCGAGGGAGAGCCTTGCTGGTTTTGTTACTTTTGTAACAAATTTCTGCCAATTATTGCTGTAACGAAAATCCCGCTCTGGGACATCTCAGACAGCAAGGCACAGCGTTGTTTCCGGCCAACTGCAGCCTGTGTCATCACCTCCCTGCCATGACTTTTCAAATGTCAGGGAGAGTGGCTTGGCAATTGCGTCAGCCAGTTCCTTCAGGTCTTTTGGGATGCATCTCACTGGGTCCCATAAACCTGGGTTCAGGTTCCCTAGATAGTCATGAACCTGACCTTTAACTAAAGTGGGAGAGACTTTGCTGTCCCAGTCCCCATCCTTCTGTCCATCCACCCAAGAGTCATGGGAAGAGAAGTTGCTTTTGAGGGCTGAGGCAAAAACGTTGTCGAATACCTTGGCCTTCTCCTCATCTGTTTTTCCAAGTTTACAAGCATTGTCGTTCTGCATGTGGAATGGTAAAAGTAATCTGAACTATATAGTTAGCCACTTACTGCTTTAAACTAATTAAAAACCTGAGCTGGACATATTAATAAAAAAGGGAGAGAGAAATGCAGGCAAATCATTAAGTTCTCTGGGAAACATCAGTGCTGTACGTGAATTCAAAGCAAGTGCTCATATTGCATATGTGTGGCCTATGACAAAAAAATCGGCTGAAAAAGAGGAGTGAGAATATGTGAGGGAAACAGCCTTGTGGAAAAAAAGCTCCGTGAAGAAGAAGAAGGAGAAGGTATTCCCTGTGCCAAAGCTGAGATTCCCCTGCAGTCTGTGGTGCAGCCCATGGTGAGGCAGCTGTGTGCCTGCAGCCCATGGAGGTCCATGGGGATGCAGAGATCTACCTGCAGCCCATGACGACCCAGTTTCAGAGCAGCTGGATGCCTGAAGAGGCTGTGACCCTATGAAAAGAGCAGCTTGCGGCAGGTTCCAGGAAGGGCTTGTATCCTCAAGGAGATAGAAGCCCACACCAGACCAATTTTACTGGCAGGACTTGTGATTGCTTGGAGGACCCACAGTGGAGCAGTCTGTTCCTGAAGGACTGCATTCTGTGGAAGGGACCCACATTAGAGCAGTTCATGAGGAATATCAGCCTGTGGAAGGACACACACTGGAGAAGTTAAGGGAGGACTGTGTGCTGGGGGAGGGACCCCATGCTGCATCGGGGACAGGTGTGAGGGGTCCTACCCCTGAGGAGGCAGGAGTGGCAGAGACAATATGTGATGAACAGACCACAGCCTCCAATCCCAATTCCCCTGAGGGAGAGGATTTGGGAGCCACCTCAGTCCAGGAAGAAGGGATGGATTGAGGGAAAGTGTTTTAAGATTTTGTTACATTTCTTATTATCCAACTCCAACTTGATTGGTAATAAACTTATTTCCCCATGCTGAGTCATTTTTGCCCATGACAATAGTTGGTGGGTGATTGTTGCGGTGCGCTATTTTTACTGTTCCTTTCGGTTTTAAAATGCTTTATTGTTCTGTATTGGTTTAGCCCTATTCCCCCTCTCCCTCTCTCCCGGGTGGTAGATCCCACGCCCAAGCCATTCCCCCGGTCTTCCCTTTATGGCCTTCCCCTTCCCTTTATTCCAGTACCTTCCCTGCATTCCTTTACCCCTCTCCTCGCCGGGGTGGCTGACAGACGACCTTGGGGCTTTGGCTCTCTGGAGCTCGAAAGAGCTAGAGCTCCAAAGGAGCAGCGGCAGGACCCTAGGTCCCAGGTTGCTCCCCACTCTCGCCGCGGTGGCCGTAGCGAGCTAGCCCGTGGTCAAGCGGTCACCACGACAGGTGATGTCTTCCTGTCCTTATACTGACCTACAAGCCTTTTGTTATATTTTCTCCTCTCTGTGCAACTCAGGAGAGGAGTGACAGAGTCACTTTGGTGGGCACCTGGTGTCCAGCTGGGGTCAACCTACCAGAGGGCTTGATTCAGTGTAACAGTTTTTTGTAGCCATCTGTCTGTCACTCTTTTCCCTGAAAAAACCCTGTGATTTAAAGGAATATTTTTGAATTGGTTGGTCTCAGCTGAAATAGTAGCTATCTGGTTCCCTCTATTAAAGATCATGAGATTAGGTCATGTTTTTTTGTACATTTACAGATGGCTGCAGCCTCAAATGCCTGGAACCTTCTGTAATAATTTTAGCTGCTCTGTGCTGGTGTTCTCTGCTTATACAAAGTGTGGTGAACTACACATTTAAAGGATGCCTGGCAAGAGCATAAGACTGACTTCTGTGTCATGTAGAGGTTCCAAAAAATCTAGTGCTGCATGGACAGTGGAGGAAGCAGACTCTGACATGAACTTGAGAGATTTCAGAGCAATTCCTCACACTGGAAATTTTTGCCAAATCTCCCAGTATGAAAGTAAGTGCCTTAGACAGCAGGGCCTCTTGACCCTGCCACTGGGACATGTAATCACTTCAAATCCTATATCAAACCAGAGCGGCAAAATAAGAGATGGTGACTATAACCAGGTTATATTTTAACCACTCACAGCTTAAAATTTACTATTAATCAGTCATTTTCATGCCATGTCTTTTTATGGTTCTCCAAGATGACCGAATATATGGGAAACCCTGAGTATCTAGTTGTATCCTAGTGGCAAACTGGAATTTATAGCTTTCTGGGCTCAGGGTAGTTCATGCTGTGCTGCTCACTGAGCCCTCCTATCTGTATTTGTTGGACTTGAGCCCAACTGCAAAGTCCCAAATTCTCTTGCGTCCAACATCACTCTTGATCTGTGGTTGTTGTACTGCTGCCATCTCCACATATAGCAAATTACTTCCTGCCGTTTTCTGGCCAGAGCAGGGCAGGAGACTCTGTTGTAGCCATACATGACCCAGGAGGAGGAAGGCAGTTGATGAGAATGGTCATTCCCTGCATGGTAGATTCTTCACAGTTTACTGCCTTCTGGTGTAAAACCATGTCCAAAAGAGAAGTGCAATCAAAACCTTACAGATTTTGCAAATCCTAGAGAAACAAACCAAACTAAGTCCATCTATTTACTTACTTTTCTCATCCAGTTATCATGACTAGATTCTTTGTTGATATCTCTCTCTGCAATACAGAGCATGATGGTCGTCTTGTTCCCTTATGTACTGTGTGGGTTCTGACAACTCTTTGTTTTATTCTCCAGAGATTACCTTAATTACATTAAGTATATTATTAAGGTTGCAATATTTATTATCCTAGCCTGATGGTCAGATTAGAAAAAGGAAAATCAGAATATAAATGAACAAGTGATCCCATGCTTCTAGAATCAGAAAAAGTAAAAACACGAAGAGAAAGCAATCCCATGTGTTTTATTTTACGTACATACACTCAGGTTGGGAGAAGGGTTAGAGGGAAGGCTTTTTAAGACTCACATGCGCCCCTAATATCCGAGACTGATTCTTCACCATCTGGTTCCCTGCACAGTAATGTTTCATGATATGATTTGAATTTATAATAAAATCAGTTGTACCACCTGCGAGATCTGCCTTAGTTCATGAGCCTGTGTACATTTTGGAGACTGAAGGCTGCTGAAAACTATCCCAGTTTCACCTTTAGACTGGAGACCCGTACACTTGAGTGTCGCCCTGTGGACATTTTGTCCTTTCTTCCTGCTTACCTCTTCCCAGGGCTGACCTGCTGGGGTGGTCGGAAAGCCAGCTTGTTATTCAGACCCGGTATGACAGGGACTCTAGCGTGTGTTGTACCAAACCTGCATACCTGGCATTGCTGCAGTTCTTGCCCAAGAACTGCCCGACAGATGTGGAGTCAAGCACATGGCTCTGCATTTCCAAATTAGTGGCGAAGGTCCCCGCTGAATTTCAGTCTGACCTGAAAGCTTGAGAGCAACCATATGGCTGCCCTCCACAGCCGAGGTTACTGCCTTTGGATTCAGTTGACTCTTCAGATTTGAGTAGTCTAATTAAATCTGCCCACTTCTCCACAAAGATAATTATCAGCCTTTCTATTACTCATGTTACTGCACAACATCCCCTCTCGATGACTTTATTCATTTCAGACAGGGACAGCAGGTGCCAGATGGCAAACCGATGCTGTGTGATACTTGGTATTTCTATCACTTGGTGCTTAGAGTTTCACCTTGCTCCTGTGCATTAGCCTGATGGGGATGATTGCTTTGGTTTGCTTTAATAAGCTCTGGAGCATGGGAAGTGATAGTGTGTCATTGATTTGCAGGAGCAGTTTAAAGGCAGTGAACATTGTTACCGTCTATAGAGAAAGGGACTGGCTGTAGCCTCTTAAGAGTTGCAAGGAAAAGAACAGCTTTCAATTTCAATGAGTATATTAAGTGCTCTTTAAGTTAGGCTGCAATTTAGTAAAGCAACCTTGACTCCAGGTTCAATTATAAAGGCCACGTTTTTCCTCAGGAGGAAGTTCGACACAAATAGGTGGCGTTCATTGCTTGCCAATGGTAATAGCAGCTGCATAGGAAGTCACAGTGGCCACTAGAAGGTGCATTTTGCATTTATTTTAAGCATGCTTTGCAACCAAAGACAATGGGTGGGGGTAAATCTGTTTTCTTTCTGAAACTGTAAATTACATGAATAAAAAGAAAAAGAAAGAAATTGAAACACGAACAGACAAAGACTTTGTTTATTTATTGCCAGGAGGGACCCATTACAATTCAGTGCTGTGTTTCCATGGCATCCCAGAGGCATAAACAGAAATTACAGGCTAATGCATTCAGTTAGACAGAGATTTTAAAGTCTAATGCACAATCTAAATATATATCACATATGCCCACTATTTATTTATCTATTCTATATATTGCAGTGAGACGGAGAACTCGCTAAGTATTCCAGGGCTCTAATCCATTTACGTATGTATCTCCTGCAGATGTCCAGTACTTGTGTGGGATAGATGTAGGCAGCATTAGCTGGTTGCCTTTCAGATTTCTCTAATTTCTCTCCATACCATTCTTCACTTTGTTACTATTCTCATATCTGTGAGTATCTCTCCAGTATTTCTGGTTAGGAAGCCCAAAGCAAGTACAAAGATCCAGCCCTTCAGGACTGAATTCTGCTTAATCCTTTCTTCCTGGTGGGCTAAACATCCCTGCCTGTTTATTGAAAGTTTCCTTTTGTGACTACAAATGCCAAGGCTTGTGCCATTTCTCCCTTGTTGGTTTATAAACATCCTTTCCAAAGCTGAACAAAATGTCTTAGCAAGATTATTCTTTCGCCTTGCAACTCATAGTTTAGCTTCAGTGCATAACAATTATAAAAGCTCATCTCACAACCAGAAGGTTATAGATGGTGTGGAGCTGACAGCATTTCCCCTTCCATCAGATTGTCACCTGCTTACGTGGGGTATGAGAAGAGCTTCTTCATAATGCTGCAAGAAGGCTGCAGAAGGCTATGCTAGAGTAAAAGATTACCTTGGAGGGAGCATTTTAGGCTGCCTTTCCTGTGCAAGGTGTTCTGTTTTGTGAAACTGCCTCCCAAAGGATGTGGCATAGGCCCATTTGGTGCTTGAGTCATTTAAAATGCTGCTGGAGAGAGTGCTGTAGGATGCCACATAAGGCACTCTCTCGACTTGTCTGTTGTGCAGAAATGCTTTTCAAAGGGGCTGTTCATTTGAATAAATATCTTGGTTCATATCAGTTGTCTGCAAGCATTTAGAGATTCTCTGGGTTTTGGTAAATATTTGTCAATGAAAAGGAATTTACAAATCCCACAAATTCAGCAACCAAACATCTCTTCATGCCGTTATTTCACCACTTGTAAAATCTTGCAACTACTACTCAGAAAGCAGTGGCATAGTTAACCTACAGATTGCATGAAAGGTCAAGGCACAGTCTGTAAGTAAGCCAACATCTGAATATAATTTGTCCATGTCAATAATTCACCTTTCATCTTGGTGTCACAGTGATCTGCTATACTGGACTATCAGATCTGAGACTGGGGGAAATTCAGGCACACGCTAAATGCCCATTCAGCTCAGACTTTCTTCCATCTCTGAGCCTGAAGGCCCTGGGGTCCTCAGCCCTGAGATTAGCCAGGTCTCCGAGAGTGTGGTGTGATCCATAGGTGTCAGGTGAACTGAATGGAGAATGAGAAGGTTTCTAGTGGAAATCTGTCTTTCAGTAAGAGTTTGCTAATCATTAAATAAATAATAAATAATCATTAAATAAATAAATCATTAAATAGGCAGCAGCTCTGAATGAAAAGTCAATATGCTAGAAATATCTCAGCCACTAATATTTAATGGCACCTTTCTTAAGCGTTGATTTGCTGTGCTGTGGCAAAGTTATGGAAGAGGAGTTGGAGGTATTTTGTATACATTTACTTACCGTTTCGATTGAAATGGGAAACTTAAATTCCTTGAGAAAACATAGCTTGGGAAGGAGTGGAGTAACCCATGGTGTTTTTCCAGGTAGCCTTTTTCTTGTGAGATCCATATGTTCGAGAGAGGCAATGGAACAGAAAATGGAGAATGATTACACAGAGGCGAACACAAAGAGGTGGATGGTCATGGAGACTATCCCTGTAGTCCAAAAGATTTCTGTTTAAATCCTTGGCAAATAAACATAGCAGTATATTTGCAAATGTTTTCTAGCATTCTTTTCTTGTTTTAGAGAAAAAAGTGAATAAACTCAAGGGAAGAGTAAGGGAAAAAAATTAGAAAAGAGCAAGTGCCAGGGTGGGAGGGAACACAAATGAAGGAAGAGCAATGTAAAATGAGTTTAGTAAAAGTGGTGAAGAGGAGCCAAAAGAAGTAAAAATCATCCATACTCTCAAACAGATCTTGCAATTCTTCTTCACCCTCCCTTCTGTTTACATATAGCAGTATCATAATAGAAACTCCTCCGACCAGAGCTGATCTGACTTGAAAATGTTTTATTTAAACAAAAGTTATTATACATAAATGATTAATTGTTATAAATAATTAAATAATTAAATAAGCATTCCATCATACACATTAGTTATTCTAACTGAAAAATATTTCTTTAGGGTTTCTTCAAAAGACTGTTTTGTTCTTCTAGGAGGTAGAACCTTAGGAGAAAACATTTCAACATAAAGCATAGCTTGCACATAGTGGAAAAAAATGCTCCTTCTGCAGCAGAATGTTACAGAAAAAAGTATGCTTGATAAATTTTAGAATCCAGTTTATAATCCAGACTGATTTTATGAATTGTTTTGTAAGCTGCAAAGTGTCTTCTTCTTAAGATAACAGGATTTTGGTTTGCTCAACTCTTGCATAATCTACGGCTGGATCAAGTGTGCTCTTATAAACATCCAAGACAATTCTACTGAAATCAATTCCATCTGTGTAACTTATGTTGTAAGGTTAAAGTTACAGTGTAAAAATAGCACAAAAAGTGATCTTGTACAATGACTTCCACTTAGATTTGTAACTGCAAGTGAGAACTGAGTTTAGTATTCTGTTTCCGGACAGATTTGTCAAAGACAGCTCAGGAGAGAAGGCAGGAGCTTAAAACTAAACCTATTGAGGTTTTGTGCAAAAGAAATGGAAGAACTTCAGAAACAAGTTTCAGAGAAGTAGCCAAGTTGCATCAGCATTTCCCTCTGGGCTCCCTGAAATCTGATAAGGCTATATACTGTGCTGCTGAAAGGTGAACACTCTCACAGGCCCAGCAGGGATGTTTTCTGTTTCCAAGTTTATTGCCAAGGCTCTGGAACTAGGAGATGCTAGCTAACTTGAGCTATTTAATACTTCTAACGCAGCTACTGTTGCTGCTACTAATACTACAGATAATGAAAATATTATCAGTTTGCCATGGATTTAGTATTTGGGAATGAAATAAGACCTGGAAAAGCTTCTATGCAAGAGCAGAGGGAGGAATATCTGGGCCTGAAGAACAAATTTAGGTGGGGTATGAGACGGACACTAAGCTCAACTTAAGTGAGTAAGGGGCTTGGACAGGAGATTGCTGAGTTTGAATGGGCTGCTGCTAGTGGCCACACATCTTTCCTGCCTTTTGCTTCATGTCTGGCAGTGGGAAACTGGTTCTTCAGGGATAACCCCTGCAGGCCCATCTCTGTGGGTGCTGATCACCTCTTCTCATCCCTTGGCCCATCCACTGCCGTCTGAATACAAAGTTCCTGGCTCACAGTACCTCAGATAAGAGAGATCCAATTTTGCTGATAATTGTGAGTTTTGTATTTGTGGGAGTTACTTCATGTGAACTGTGTGAAGCTTTGAAGTGGATTTGGCTGTAATATTCCAATTTTTTAAACTTTAAAATACTAAAGAATTTGAGAAGGTCAATTTAATGTTGATATGAAGACATGAAAAAGATAGTGACCTTATGGCATAATTTCTAGCTTCAAATGCATTGGTCCAGGTCTCATTAAAAATCAGCTAGACATTTACATTTAAGACAATAGTTTTAATTTATTCAAAGTCGAAGTCACAATTTAAGCACTCTGGAATAGAATCCAGATATGAACAGATCTCACATTTGTTATAAAAAGAGAATACTTTTTACATTATGTTTATGACTTTTTTGAAATGAATGGGCAACAGAGGAGGTCAAAAGGTTTCATGTCTTTATACTCTCTTAATTGTGATGACTATGACATTTTCACTGTCTTTCAAAGAGAAATGAATTATTACTACCACCTGCCTATTAAAACAGCTTATGTAGATTGGTTATTGTTTCAAATTATATGTGTTATGTGCTGTTGAATACTTAAACACTCAACTACTAATGTACAAGACAACAAAAATTCTTGAGTTTTAATCTTCAACTTTTTTTTCCTCCAGAGACTATTTTATGCCACTTCTTGCCACAAAACATAACATTACAATTTATGCCCCAAATCTGATGTTTAGAACAGATAAGTCAAGGACAATTATATAATATATTTAGATTAAAGAGGACACAAAATTGTCCAAGAATCTTGTGCCCTAGTTTTGCATTTCACTTGCGTTCAAATACAAGACCAGAAAGAGATATGAATGGGTGCTCATTCTCTGACTGTTCACATTTGTAATAGTTTTGGCTGGGTCAGTGTTAAATTTCTTCACAATAATTAACGTGGAACTGTGTTTTGGATTTGTGGCTGGAAAGAGTGTTGACAACTTGGGAATGTTTTCATTATTGCTGAGCAGTGTTTACACAGCATAAATGCTTCTTCTTCTCCTCACTCTGCCAGCAAGTGGTCTGGGGGTGCACAAGGTGTTTGGAAGTGATGGAGCTGGGACAGCTAACCCCTACTGAGATATTCCATATACCGTGTGATGCCATGCTCTGTCACGGGGTGACCCTCCGGAGCTGTCCCNCAGTAAACTCAATTATAAAACACTGCTACAATGCTCAGCAGAGAAAGCTGAGAGGTGGAGGATGGTGGGGACTGCTGATTGTCAGGGGCAAGGTGGACACGGGTCAGTAGGTATTGAGCAATTTTTTCTCTTGCATCATTTGTTTCTCTAGATTTGGGTTTTTTTCCCCTCTCTTTCCCCTGCCCTCCTCCCTGCACCCCACCCTCACTCCTTATAAAGTATTAGTCTGTCTTTATCTCAACCCATGAGCACTTTTATCCTTCTATATCTTTCCCCATCACACTGAGGGGAAGTGTAGCTGTGTGGTTCTCAGCTGTCTGTTGGGGTTAAACCACAATCGCAGCCTACGTATGGCATCTCATTGCTCATTCTTTTCTTGAGTGAGCAAACTGGTTGCCTATGGGACATTGTAATGACTCTCAGTGCAAGCAACAAAGATTAGATTTCACCAGGTTTGCCTCTGTCTACCTACAGAGGTTATGCTGTCATTTATACACTATCATGTATCATACCATCATAGAATCACAGAAAATGCTGAGTTGGAAGGGACCCACAAGGATTAGCAAGTTCAGCTCTTAGCCCTGCACAGGACAACCCCAAGAGTCACACCAGGTGCCTGACAGCATCGTCCAAATGCTTCTTGAACTCTGTCAGGCTGAGATTCTGAGTCAAGACAAGGTGCAACACATGAGCTAGTCAATGCTAGGGTTGTGTCAGTCGTAAAAATCCAGGAGCAAAGACCATTGTGGAAAAGATGCAGAGACAGTGTTGAATCTCAAAATAACCCCTTAACTTTCATACACTGAAAAGAAATAAAAATTTGATCGTTCCTCTTGTCCTTTTAGAGTGTCCCTAATTGGTATTTCCTTCCCGAGTAAGTTAAGCTTCAGCTGATGTTTAGTAGTGTAGCTTCACTAGGGGCATTGGTTTGACTGGTACACATCTGTAGAAAGGCCAGTGCTGTCTATATTAATCACAGCAATATTAAGTTTGACTTAAGAGACATTTGGTTCCTTTCAGTTCAGACTGGAAACTTTAGTTCAGAGAGTAAGAGAAAGAAATAGAAGGGAATTATATCAAAACATGAATTGGTTAAAAAATCAAGTATTTTTGTGCCTAATAGCACTTGCAAACTGTAGAATATTTCAGCTATTCAATACTCTGTTGTTTACATTGCCTTGTTTTTTTTTTTTTAATTGCACATTTATGCACTACATTAACATTTCATATGCTGCACACTGCATTTCATGGTGACACCAAAAATTAAATCCTACTACACTAAGCTATGGATCAGACAACAAAGAAAAGTGTTATAGGAGCATACTTAAAATGCTCCATCACTGGGCAGCAACATGAGGAGCTCTTTTTATTTTGGTAAATGTGTTCATAAAATATTTCTCACTTTCACTGTTTGCCACATTAATTTTGTATTTTATATAAAAAATTTAAACCCAAACAAATATTTTAAAATAAATGACATTTGTGAAGTGCTTCAAAGATGCCACTTGACAGTTGCTGTTGATTTGTTGGGTAAGTAATAGCACTGACAGCAGCCTGAGTTTATCTATCCCTTGGAATATGGAGCTGCAGGACACTAAATTTGGGGGCATGAAATGAGACAGCAGGAGAGGAGCTCTTCACTCAGCAAATGGTTGTGATTGAGTATTGTCCCTTTTCAAGGGCTCAGGTTCCATCTGAAACTCCAGACATATGATCTGCTGTAGCCTCATATGATCTGCTTGAGCCACCTCATGGAAAGGGAAGCAGCTTGAAGGTGGCTTGTTGCTGCTTTCTTTGTCATGGATTGCTGGTAAACACTTGAGGAACACATGCCCTACCTACCCGTTTTAAAACATACATGCAATTTGTGTCTGTTCATGACCAAAGAGAGGAGTGAGGCCTATGACTAGGCTAGCTGGAAGATGATGGCTGGTGATGGGTCAGAGAACAGAGCATCTCACACAGAGGGTCTGGGCACACTTCTCCTTAGGCCTGGTCAAATGCAGGGGCACACAAAGAGCAACCAGAATCTGGGCAGTGGTAGCCTGTGTGTTCAACATGCCCCTGCCTTTCTCTGGGAGCCTTTTCTGCCATTTACGCAGTACTGTGCACTCTACTGCTATGCAGGGAACCTCTGTGGAGAGATGGTGGTGCGAAAGGGAAGTGGGGGAGGAGATGAAGATGGAGTAAACTAAGAGGATGATGACAGCAGAGAAGGGAGGAGGAATAGGGGAAGCTGAGTGCTGCCCAGACCTGCTTGGATAGTCAGCAGAAGCAGGAAGGGCTGCAAAGTCACGACAGGGTACCTAGGGTTCCAGATCAAAAACATTTCCTGACATGCTTAATATTTACTCAGTCACCAAGGAAACATCCCAAAGAAAAAAGAAATGTTTTTTATCTTGAACCTGAAACTGTGAATTAGCTATAATGCATTGGAAGTGTTATAGGCTATCTTGGACGCCTCCCATCAAAATGATAAAACCCAGGAACATTTCTTTGACCCCAGTGAATTGTGGCCACCATTGTGTGAATTTCTGTCCCAGATGAGTTAAAGTTCAGAGTTTCTATTCTAAAAACTTTGCGATCTTTTACATGGGGAATGTCAAAGTTTTGATTTTGGTTTTCAGAGCGCAGAATTTTCAGTGGTTTTTGTGTAGCTGAAATTTAATAAAGTTCTTGTATTTCTTTGTCTTCACTGTTTTCAACCCAGATATATAAGGATCTAATTTCTCTTTATTTTAATATACAGTTCTCTGCTTTTAGAAAGGTTCCATGCTTACAAGGCACAGTTAATAATCAGAAGAACTTGCTTCTGTGCGAGGTCAGAGAATGTTTCCAGTGCTCCTGCCACTGCATAGTCAGAACTTGAGTAAATCCCTCCATTGTACGCCCAGTGTTGCTGCCTTAAAATTATATGTTGGCCTCAGGTAGGTTCAGTACACTCATTGTGAAAAGAAATATTTCTTTAAAACTGAACCTGCTGTGTCTCGCTAGGTGATTTGTGTTTCATCACATGATATTGGTACGTATCAGATATCTAACAGCTGAAGTGTCTTGTAGGAGTGGGTAACAATATCACTGTCTGCACATCCAGTTCCTGGAGGTTTTGAAATTATAATAACATTTTTCCTTCTGTGAGAGAAATCATCTAACCTTGTGAACTCTGCAAGTCTAATTGGACAAGGACTTTCACTTACTACAGGTTTGCTAACTTTACAAGGAGCCCAGATATCTGTGGTGCAAGCAAAATAATAACCATGATGCAACAGGATGAAAAATTACCCTAGCCACAATAAACCATGTAGCAATTATTAAACTGTTTTCCAAACGAAATTTCTGAGGTGCTTCTAGCTTTGTCCTGTGTCAGGCTATGTCATTTCATATAACACTGCCAGTTCCTTATTTTCCCTTTTTAGCCTTGAAGAAAGATTGTTCACAAGGATTACTCTACTTTATTGTCCAGAAATATAAGCTATGATTAATACTCTGCCTTGTACAGTACATCATATTTTCCCTTTGGGGCACCAAGTGCAGTGTCCTTTCATACACCTTTGCATCCTGACAAACAGGTTCAGCTATATTGTGTTTACACAAGGACATATTTTCTGATGTCTACTGTCTGCACGCATCTGCAGATTGGACTGCAGTATCTAGGGCTTGAAATAAATCCAAGCTAAGCAATACATACCTATATGGCTGTTGAAAACTGAAATTTTAGACAGTGTGTTGCATTAGCCTGGCTTGCAGTTCACTACAATGTGAAAAAAAAAACCATGAAAACAGTAAGATCAGAGTCTGGGTTCACGTTATAGAATAGATAGAAGACTGTTGCTAAAGAATGAGTCAAAGAAATATTCCGCGTTCAGTAAATTAAATGCTAAGAAACCACAGTATTTTAGCACAGTGTTAAAAAGGATGTTCTTGTACTGAAGATGTAAAGCAGGATTAACCATCACTAGCAAACTGAGAAAATTCTTTCTTTACCGGTAGAAAATCTTTGTTAATTTAAGGACTGCTTTATTTTTAAGTCTTCAGCCTGTGTTAAATACCTTCTTTCCTTATTAAGTGATACAATGTGTCTGAATAAGACGAAAAGCTGAAAAAATTAATGACTTTCATTCTTACAGGAATAAAAGCAAAAAATTCTTTCAGGAATTAAATTGTTTCAGGGAAGTGAAGGTATTTCAAATGAGGAAAGAGGAGGGAAGGAAGGAAAAGAAAGAAGGAAAGAGAGAAAGAAAGAAAAAAGAAGAAGAAAAGTAAAGGAGAAAGAAACAAGGAAGGAAGGGAGAGAATGGACATATGCTTGTGCATACAGGACATGTGCCTGTGTTTGTACGTATGCATGAGTGTTGGGAGGAAAGGGTTAAAACTGGAAGGTCTGGCGAGGAGGGAGAATTTGAATAGCTTCCCATGAAGCTGTCTGATAGATCAGGGCAGGCAGCAGATCCCACCCCCAATCCGCCCCCGTCCGGGGCTCTAGGATGAGCTAACCCTAATGGAGACTGTGTCTGTGTGTGTCTCTGCCGCCCGGCGATGTCAGCAAGGTAGTGAAATAAATCTCCTCTTTGCATTTCAGCTGTAGCTTGGTGGTTGCCCTGGTTACCTGTATGTGTTGATTCATACCATGAGTGACTTCAGTTACAAAAGCTAGGGCTGTATGTCTCCCATGCTCATTTAATTTCATGACTGTCTGTGCTCCGCTCTGCTGTTTGGGGAATTATTTCATATAACCTCGGCTGTGTGTGAAACACCATGTGTTGCAAATCCATCAGCTCAGTGTAGAGAACTCACTGGGTTCTCTTAAATGTTGCTCACTAAGGTCCTCTTACACAACTACTGCTTGTAAATCTGAACCCTTGTACTTCAGCAGCTGCCATTTTTACCTGTCTGCTTTGATTAATTACATTGAAGAGTTTCTGGCTCAGAAGACTTGTGGTAGACAACTTTTAAGAGGAGATTGCTCATACGTCAACATGCCCGTCTGCTCACCATCTTTGGCCTCAGTTTCAGAGAAAACCTTTTCCTTATCTCGTGATAAGAACCTATGCAGAAGTGCAAAACAGCTTTCCACAACTCTTAATATTAATTACCTCTCTGTACTTCTTTTTTGTTGTAGTATGAGTAATGATGACAAAGCATAAGACGTTTTTCCTCTTAATTTCCTCTGAACTATTGTTCAGAGACTTCTGCCATTTGTGCTTATGTGTTTCTCTTCTTTGCCTGAGGGATTTTTAAACACTTTTTTGCTCTTCTCCAGCTTTGTATCACTTTTCCTGGATGCCACATCTATCTGGGCTAAACCAACAGTCCTTAGGGTCATGTTTATCTTACTGTCAAGTTTGCCTATCTGTTCTGCAATGTACATTAAATGGAAAAGCTGAATTGCTTTGGGTGCAACCACACAATGGCAGTAGGTAGCTGGGAGATCTGTCTGCAACTGCCACATATGTGACATATAATGACTGCAAATGATGTGAGTAACTTTATATCTCTGAAAACTCTGGGGTAATTCCCTGTGCAACTACAAACCTTCATCTTCTTCTGTACATGAAGAGATGTCTATATAGAATTTGTATTCTATATCTAAGCAAGGCAGAAGATAGGATGAAGAAATTTGGAAGCTGCATAAAGCATTACATTGATTAAAGACCTGAAAATTTTCTACAGTCATGCTTTATGGTCAGGTAATTAGCTGGTTGTTCAGTTGTGCACCTTAATACAAAAATGTGTTCATAGAACTTTGATGTGTAAATACTTCAAAATTAATAATGATCCTGGTTTTTTTGTTGTTTTTAAAATGCCAAGGTATATTTGTTGCAGTTTACTATAGCTTGTTTGCTGAACTTTCTTTGGAAAGCAAGCTTTTTATGCAGCTTAAATTGCTTATCTCTTTATTTCTGGAGTTGTATTGACTTCGCTTTCAAATAACCAAAACTCCTTTTAAATGCATGAAATAAATAAAACAAAAAATAACCAACCAACCAAAAAAGAAAAAAAGAATCCCGATTTACTCCTCAATTAAGGATTTGTTTGCTCAGGTGTAGCCTGGAGTGAGTTTTTACAGTTGAGATATAAACTGCTGAAAGTTTAGTTTTTTAATGGAAATGCTGACAGACCTTTAGCTGCAGTGATGTTCATGAATGCAAATAAAAAATAAAAGTAGCAATACAAATCTCTAACTCTTTTAAATCGTATGTGTTTCTCTGTCCTCCAGGAGTGATGTTGAGCATAAGGTAGCAGCTACAATGATATGATTAAAATACAAAGCTCAATAAACCTAGAAAACAAAAGGTTCATTCAATTTTCAAACAATATCAGAGGGAGAAAGTCTCTTAATGCCTCAATTACCTTTTTTATTCAGTAGCAAGAATTAATTGCCTTGTGCAAAATAGGAAGAGTTTTTGCTGTTCTTCAACCAATGTGTTCCTGTGTCTTGCTGAGCAGACTGAAAGGTTAAATCCAAACACATTGGACCTCAGGGAAAGACTTTCCTTGGCATTTTATGTGGCCCTCTGAGAATGGCATTGCTCGTGATGTATGTAGCTTACTACCAGTTTGGCTTGACAGCACTAGCTGAAGGAGGAAGCATTCTGGCCACCTTATGTGCTTCCCTTGAGTACAAGATTGAAATCTCAAGCAGTCCTTACTTGAAATCCAGCAGGGGCTGTCTCTGGCTGGGGACTCAGCTCCTTTGAAAAACAGCAGAGGAGCAGATATGTAATGAATATATACAGGATCATGCACCTGAGAAGCACTGCTCTAGGAGTGTCCGTCTCTAGGAAATACCTGGGAGAACTGTAGTCCTTGTGCCACTTACTAGGTCCTACTCTGCACTAGCATGGCAAACAGGATTCTGGGCTGACTGTCTGACCTCTGCCCTCATCACAGCTCCTGGAGAAATTATTTCAGTAACAAGACCTACACTTATAATGCTTCCCTTCACATGTATGCTTCCTGCTTGACAACACTGAGGGGAGGTTAAGAGGTTTTGTGTTATTTGCCTTGGTAATTTAAATTTTTTTTCCCAACATTTTCTATCTGATTCTGCAAATCCCAGATGCTGTGAGTCTTTATCTTGACAGACTTATTTTGCTTTAGTTTAGAAGATTATGAATTCCTTGCTGTGATACGGGAAATAAACCTGCTTGTACTGACTTTAGTAAACTTCATTCTTACCACTTTTCTTTATGTCTGTCATTGCCATATGCTTCAAGCAAAATGCTTAGCTACTCAAAACATCTTTACAGGTAATTTTCTTCTCATAGTAGCCAAATCAGCAGCAAAAGGACTTCATGGTTTAAATGTACTGACAGAAGAACTCTGGCTGTAGAAATATGCACTATATAGTAGCTTATTTCATCACAAAGGCTCAGAATTTTCAGATCAGCAGAGACTTCTACCTCTCCAGTTACTCTGTGTAAAGGTGTGCAAGACACACTTTCTGTCTCTGCACCAACAAGTGCCCTTGACCTAATGATGATACTGATTTTCCACTACTGTCCTTATTTATATTGGCTCGTGAGGACAAACCATGCTAGTGGTCCCCATCAGCTATTATTTGTGATCTATATGATAACTGCATGGAGGAAGCCCTTTAAAGAAGAACAGCATTCAAATAAATGTTCAGGTGCATGTAGCAATAGACACCCAAGGAGAAGGGGATATATGTGCATATCTCTGCAGTGTTGAGGAAATGATTTCAATACATTACCCAGTCACTTCATCTCTTTGTGTATTTAGGAATAGATTTTCATTTGTGCTAAGTCTCCTCTATACTTTGACAAGGAGTAGAGGGACATTTAAATGAGTACATACTTTATGAACAGAGGTGAAAAGGATCTTATCATAAATACGGATTAGACTTTTAGGGTAGTGTTTAATTCAGTGTGAGAAGATGCTACGTAAGTCATTTGAAGACAGAGAGCTATACAAATATAGGCTCTGTTAGCTATGTAACTGACAAAGCTGATGGCAGAAATTGGGCCATTTTGAATGTTCAGTGCCTGTGCAATCACTGATCATGAGAACGAAGCTTGCATGGTTTCCAGTAACATCAAAAGCGATAAACTATGGGGGAGGGCAGGAATCTAGCTATTATAAATGGCCCTCTCTCTCTATTGAAGCCATATAAGTATACTTAATAGCCCATCTAAGAATAACACCCGAATTTTCTAGTATTTATAGAAAAAGTCTATTAGGAACAACATTTGCTGATGACTTGGATGTTGGGATTGAGAGAAACCTCAGTGAATTTTCAGCTGTCCCCCAAGTTAGGTGGGTGTGTTGCACTGCTTGAGGGTAGGGAATTCCTACAGAGAGCCCTTGACAGGCTCGATCAATGGGCTGAGGAACAACTGTGTGAGGTTTCACAAGGCAAAATGTTGGGTCCTGCACTTGGGTCACAACCACCCCATGCAGTGCTGCAGGAGGAGTGTCTCAAGAACTGTTTGGCAGAAGGGGACTTGGGGGTGCTGGCTGACAGCTGGCTGAGCATGAATCAGTATGTCCAGGTGGCGAAGAGGGCCAATGGCATCCTGACTTGTATCAAGAATAGTGTGGCCAGCAGGACTAGGGCAGTGATTGTCCCTCTTTATTTAGCACTGGTGAGGCCACGCCTTGAATCCTGTGTTCAGTTCTGGGCCTCTCACTTTGAAAAGGACTTGAGGTGCTGGAGAATGTCCAGAAAAGGGCACAAAGGCTCCTGGAAGGACTAGAAAACATGTCTTGTGAGGAATGGCTGAGGGATCTGCATTTGTTTAGTCTGGAGAAGAGGAGGCTCAGGGGGGACCTCATCACTCTCTACAGCTCCCTGAAAGGAGGGTGTAGTGAGGTGGGGCCGGTCTCCTCTACTGTGGCTGCAGTGAGAGGTCCAGAGGAAATGGCCTTAGGTTGACACAGGGGAAATGCAGATTAGATATAAGGAACAATTTTTTCACTGTTAGGGTGGTCTGGCATTGGAATAAGTTTCCCAGGGAGGTGGTGGAGTCACCATCCCTGGAGGTGCTCAAGAGGAGTCTGGATCTGTCTCTGGGTGATGTGGTTTAGTGGTTAAGGGGTTGCTGTGATAATGCTGGGTGGATGCTTGGACTAGATGATCTTGAAGGTCTCTTATAACCTTGATGGTTCTATAATTCTCTGATTTTTGAGGGCAATACCTCCGTGAGCTGCAGTATGCTGAAGTGAAAGGTCCTTTTTGTGGCTGTTGTATGTCAGTTATTTTTTTTTTTCAGTCTAATGAAATGCGCTGCAGTAGTCTTCCCTCTGCAGAAGCGACACTTTAAAAGTAAATGAGATTTGAAGACCTGTAGATGAAATTTACAATAGTGGGCAGGTAGTCCAAGTAAGCTGGAAAAATGTACATAAGACCTTACTGTATTTTTGTATGGTGCCATACAGTGACAATAGGAGCTTCAGACATCAAAATAGTCTGGCAGTATTTGCATTGGGTTAATTGGTTCTGCCTTTACTTACTCTTTTAACTAGCAATGCTGTCTTGCTTCTTGGACACCAGCAAATGCCCGTGAATGGCCCTTTATAGTGCTGTGTAGGGAGGAGAGCTTGTTCAGGGGCAGTTCAGTTACACCCCCTTAAATTACCAAATTTGATTTGTAATAGCCCCTATGTAGGTTCTGAGTACTTTAAATAGAAGTTAAGTAGAATTATGTTCCCTATAACATATACAAGTATGTTTCTAGATTGAGATATGGATGCATGGTATGGATGCTGTATGCACACAGACCTCAGAAATTTCTGAGGCATGCAGACCTCAGAAATTCAGAAATGCTTTGAAATCCAGTAATTAGAGTTTCCTGGCATTCCTAGCACCCTGATACTGTTGCAAATCTTGGCCCTATGTGTAACATTATTTTTCTGTGAAAGAATGAAATCTTTATGTTGCTTTGGACAATTTTATCACTTGTATTTGGAGCAAAAAGCTCTTTTGTGTACATGTTGTTGGCAACTTTTGTTTTAATGAATAATTCTTCTGGCTGCACGTATGCTTGGAGTTGTTGATTAGCTGAATATTGGAAGCTTTTTATGTGATTTGCAGTCATCATGCAAGAGCTGGGATTTTCCTTTCTGGCACCAATATGAACTGCACACTGCCAATATACTTAAGTTTGTGTGTCTCTGTGTTGTACTGAAATGCTGCATTTTAATTTTTTAAGTATTAATGATTGCTTAGATGTGCCATACAGTTTAACAACACTTTAATTTTCTGTTTTATCCATTAGGTTTGTATTTTCCATTTTCTCTGGAGACCTCTAATATGCTATCTTCATAAAAAGAAAAAAAAGATTATTTTGTGGACAGCAAATTAAGAAAACATTGATTCTACTNTGAGTCTGCCAGTCTCTGCCAGGCACCTGCTCCAGCACAGACCTCCCATGGGGTCACAGCCTCCTCTCAGGCATCCACCTGCTGTGGTGTGGGGCTCCTCCATGGGCACAGCTGTTTCACCACAATCTTCACTACAGGCTACAGGGGAATCTCAGCTCCAGCACCTGGAACACATCCTTCCCCTCCTTCTGCACTGACCTTGGTGTCTGCAGGGTTGTTCCTCTGACATAGTCTCATCCTGCTCTTCTCTGGCTACAATTAGAATTGCCCAATACCTTTATTTTAATTCTTCTTAAATCTGTTATCATAGAGTTATTGGACCAGCCTTGGCCCGTGATGAGACCCTCTTTGAGCTGTCTTGGCATTGGCTCTAAAGGACACAGAGGAAGCTTCCAGCAGCTTGTCACAGAAGCCACCCCTGTAGTCCTGCCCTGCTACCGAAGCTTGACCATGCAAATCCAATACAATTAACTACTTAGATTTACACATGCAAGTGGGGAAATTCTACAGAACATACCCAGTGTCTTGTCAAATCTGCAGTCTGTCATTTTATATAATTCTGTCTGTAGAAAGTCTCTCCCTCCAATACTTATCCATGCATTTTAATAAAATTCACATAAGTGATACAGGTGTGACTCCTCTGTGATAATCTGAAGTTCATTAATCTTATGTCAGGTGAAGAGGAAAAGAAGTGAAGGAACATGGAAAATGAGATACTTTGCAAGTGTGTTTATTGTGACTTGAATCCAGAACTGGAAAACTGACCACTGGAAAACTAGACGTTTTCACTTGCCAATAAATACCAATTCATTCCCCAACACTGCAATATATCAGTATCTCTGATTCTTACTGATACTTACTAAATGACTGAAATCAAATTTAACAGTGGCAATTCCCGAAGTTAGCAGACAGGTGCTGCTACATTCCTGCTGCTTTGCAATCAGCTACATGCTGCAATGTTAAATTCAGACCTCTTAAAACACAGGGCGTAATTCTGATATTATTTATCTTTCTTTTTCCACTTCACTTTCTTATTCTACCCATTCCCAATATCTTTTATGCAGATTTTCTGCTGCAATTTTCTTTTTGACATCTTTCCTTCTTGAGCTGATCCAGAAAGCTGCTCAGTAAAATCTCCCGTTAACAACCATATTTTGATTGGTGAGGAGGAAACAGCTAAATAAAAGACCTATTTATCTGTTTATTTTTGTATCCTACTGTTCTGTTCATAAATAAAAGGGGAAAGGAAATTGTTT
>VYZQ01012416.1:30943-48927 GCA_013400655.1 Mystacornis crossleyi | reverse complement strand
TTCACTGTGAGGGTAGTGAGGCATGGGAACATGTTGCTCACAGAAGTGTGATATCCCTGGAAGTGTTCCAGATCAGGCTGGGTGAAGCTCTGGGCAACATGGTCTAGATGTTCTGTTGTCTAGTGGTAAGTACTCCTGTCCATGACAGGCAGACTGGAGTGGGGTGATCTTTAACGTCTTTTCCAACCCAGGCTATTTTATGATTCTATGGTTTCATGAAAATACTTGTTTTCATGTGAATGACAGAGAAGACATTAACATATTTTGTCTATGGAAACATTAACAGTCTAAAGGAAAACTGTTAGGAGAAAACAGATGGAAATTTCATGCAGTCTTAGCACTCTCTGCATGCAGTGAAAAAATATATGAAAACAAACTGTATGAATTTTCGTGCATAATGTAATTACACCCAGATCAAGATCCAGGTTTAGTATTTCAAATTAAGGTCTTTGTATTCCTGAAAACCTAAGACCTGTTTCTCTGGTCATCAAGGATGTAATTTGAAACGCTTTCCAGGACTGGACTCTAAATTAGTGTCTCAGTAATCTAATAGATAATGATTATTGCTGGGTCCCTGTGAGTTCTCAGGATATCTGCAGCTGGCACAACCTGGTGGCACCCATGCACAAAAGGCCACACCTGCTCAGGAGACATCAGGAGTCATTTTTTTCAGACCACACTGACCTTGTTCCTGAGCACAGTACTGACAAAGATGAGTTTTCCGTACCTTGCAGGAGAGTAAAAATATAACCTCGTGGTTTTAATATGTTCCTCTCGTAGACAAAACTGTTACAAGGATTCTTTTTTCACTCCCTTTTTCCGCATTTTGGGAATTTTAAAACTTTTTAAAGTGTTTGCGGTTTTGGGTTGGGTTTGGGTTTTGTTTTTTGTGGGTTTTTTGTTTGTTTGTTTGTTTGTTTGTTTGTTTGTTTTGTCTAGGCTGTATTTAATTATGAAACTCTGACCACATATCTTTTTTTGAACATTATGGAAAAAATTATTTTACTCTGTAAAGGGAGGGCTACCTTCTCTGCCTGTAGACAAGCAAATATATTTTCAAAGCTATAAATGAAAGAAGTTAAGAAAGTTGGCAATTTTTTTTTGCTAGAAGTCATCTAATGTCTTCAAAAGACCAGAGATTATTCCAGATATTCAGATATATGTTCTTTTCAGTCTCTAAGCAAATAGCACTGGTTAGGATTGGAGAAGTGTGGTAAAGTTAGGATGTGAGCAGGAAGGCTTTCCAGGAGCAGTGGAGATGCAGATCCCCAGAGAAGGTCTGTTACTTGCTCCTATCGTTCTAGTTTTCCACTATAAAATGTGGATGCTTGAAGGAAGATCCAGCGATTTACCATGAACTTAACAACCTCAAATGCAGCTTATGAGACAATCAGGTATTGGAGATTTATATTTTGGTACTCAGAAACAAAAGTTTCAGTGATGTACCATGGATTTAAAAGCATATCCTTTGTAAGGGTGGACTTGGGTGGACTCAGGTGTTCAAGTCTAACAGAGGAATCAGTTGGTTTACTACTCAAGTGGGTGCTGCGGGTAGTCTTAGAATCCGTCAGTGTCAAGGTTTCCAGAAAACAGTCCTATCACAAGTGGTCAGTGCTGCTGTCTTCAACAACACCCTTCAGCTGAACGAAGATGTTTAGATGATGAAGAGATACACAGGTCTACCTACACGTAAATTGTGTAAAAAGCCTTTATTAAATATTTCAAACCATTGCTTCCATATGTGGTTAACCAGTAGTTTGAAAAGTGCTCTGACTGCTGCTTCTTGCAGCTAGAACTGAGGTAGCTTGTGGAGCTTGCGAAAGTTTTATTCTGTGAGCCATTTCAAAACAGAGTGAGGAGTCAATATTTCCTGTGGAATAGCTTTCCTGAAAAGTCTTCATATGGATCTTTCAGAACGTGTCACTTTATATGCAAATAGAATATATTTAAGTGAACATTTAACACAAAAAAATGAAAAATAAGAATTTTTTATTTTTATTTTTTTACCCATGAAGTGCTTTGAAAGGATCAGTCCCTGCTGTAAGTTTTGATTCTACTGTAAAACCTGTAAGTAAAGATTTGATCTGTTCTATCAGCTGTTTAAGCTGTAGTCATTCTCATAACAATAAGTTAAGAATCAGTTAAAGTATTTAACTAGTTCTTTTTTGTGTATATAGGATTTATCATTGCCAGCAGGAAAAAAAAAAAACAACAAAAAACAAAAAAAAAACAAACAAAAACCACAAACAAACAAAAAACCAAAAACAAACAAACAAACAAAAAAAAAAAACAACAAAACCCCCCCACATATGGTTAAATAGTAATGATTTTCCAGAGGTTTATTTTCCTGAGATTTATGGATCCTCTCATCCTTTCTTTTGTATATCAAGCCCTCTGGTGTTCCTCAGCCAAAGCTGGAATGCATTTTATATGTGAATAATCTTGGCTGTTGTATGAGGTAGGGATTTGGCATGGAGATGAGTGTAATCAGCTTAGTATAAATCTTTTATTAATCTGTCACAAAGAATCACTTTTAACTCTAGACAAGAATACACAATACTCCAGAGAAGGATCTTTAAGGGGTCACTTTGGGCTTGGTTTAAAGGGTCACTGAACTCAACTAAGCTCAATACAGGTCAAATCGTGTCCTTTGGAAGGCAGGCAGGCCATGGCTGGGAAGGGCCCTCTGTCTCCAGGAAGAGACAGGAATGGACTCCATGCTAAACTGCTCCCATGTAGTGACTGGGAGCGAATAACCATAGCTTCCAGGTTCAGCCTTGGCGAAGATAAAGTTGTCCCCATCATTTTTTCTAATATTGGAAACTTCAGTAGCCCCTATTCACTTATCAGTGCATCTCTCAAGATGTTTGAGCAATTGGAGCAGCTGCTTCCCCTGCTCAAAGGAGGGAGCCAAGGGAGCTTCAAATTCTTTCCTAGGAACTTCAGCTCTGATTGCCAGAGGTGTTTGCAGATGACTAACCCACTGATAATTACTATGGACATTACTGCTTGCCTTGGTTTTAGCTCCACTTGAAAGAGAGCAATTATTTTTGCAGAATGTTTACCCTGGAAGGCCTGAACACATCTAGTTATTGCATTATTTTTTTTCATCTGGCTCAGAGAAACTGAGTTTGTGACAAAGTTATTTCCATATTTCTTAACTGCCTTATCATTACTGCATAAACTCACCCTGTATTTTATGTAGAAAGACTGAATTTGCAGATCACATATCTAATACTTTTTTCATGATTTCAAGTCAAGTAACAAAGGAAACAACGGGTGTTATTTACCTTTACAGCAAGGAGGTCAAGGGACATATTAGAAACTACTTACAGATTAACTTCTATAGCTCTCCTGAGGAATAAATACAGGCTACAATTCGGTTGTTCAGGATAAGGAGACAATCCTACACCTGAACGTACCTTCCCAACACTTTCAGTCACAGGATATTCTCCTACATACTGAATTTTGAATGAAGATGATATTCCCAATATACAAATGTAGCTGTCCATCCCTGACTGGTCCCCTGCTGTTGAGGAGAAGAGTCCTTCTGGCAGCTGGAGAAACAAATTAAAATATCTCTCCCTTAGCAGTAAAAAACCCAGTATTTAAAAAGGGGAATGTGCTCAGGAAGTTAGGAGACTGCTTAACATTAGTGAGTAAGATATGTGGGGAAACTAAACCATACTGCAGTAGGAATGATTAGGTCTATACTTGACTGATATACCTGAGGAACTGCCCACCCACAGGGACTGTGCTGCTGTGCTCTGTAAACCAAAGCAGCTGCAGGGTTACAATGTCTTTATGCAATGGCGTTAATGTTTACCAGTTGCTCCCAGACATACTTCAATGAGACACCCCAGGATCACGTTTCTTTTTGATGGCTGTTCAAGTCACCCAGGTTTTTATATTCATCTAATTCCAGCAAGCAGGACCAGAACTTAACATTGTTATTAATTCTTATATCCATGATCCTATACTCTGTACTGTTACATTTTTTATAATATTTTCCTCTAGCTGCAAGTCAGCTAACTCTTAAAAGATCAGACTGAAGTCCTCTGTGCTGACTTCATCTCATATTCCCTTTTCTAAACTAAATTACACCTCTAGGTAGTAGCCTCATTCTGGTTATTTTTGTTGTTGTTGTCATTTATCAAGATACTCCAGAGTTAGGTCATCAATCTGCGTGCTTGTTGATAGACTTAAAAATGACTTTTTGCTTTGGGCAAGGTCTGGGGACTTCCGCTCAACCTTTCAAATATCTGTTTCCGCGCTTCGAGTTTCCCCCTTCTTCAGTGCTTTTGGTCTTTTTTCATTGTTACTAATTGCCCACTAGACATCACAGAGGTAAGTTACATCAACCACCTAGAGAAGATATTTGTAAATAAAACCAAAATACAAAATTTAAAATATGTGAGAAGAAAGGTGAAAGCAATTAGTCCAGTAAAGGAAATATGACATTTCCTAATATCCAAAATTTTGTTACAGAGAAAACAGAGGGTATCTATTTATATATAACAATGAGAGGACTGTAAAAGGTTTTTCAAAATAAGAGGTTTAGATTTGAGATTAGGAGTCTTCCCAAGCAACTAGCTATACGCAATGATTTAAGGTTATCTTTGGATAATTGTGGTCGTCTAGTCTTATGGCCTGTTGGATAGATGTTATTAAAAATTTTTTATTAATACTTTGAGTTAGAGATTATTCAGTTAACTTAATTTCTAGGGTTCTGTTCTCCTTGTATCTCACATGGAAGTACATTAATTTCCCATTACTCAACACAACAAAGCAGTCTTCTTTTCTCCACTACAATTTCTTTATGGAAAGCTGTTAGAATCCAGTTATTATTATTATTAAGGTTCTTTGAAAATTCCTCTGCCCAATTAAGGTGCAAATGAGACCATATGCCAGTGACAATAATATGGGTTTATTTGCTGGTAGATATGAGAGAGAGAAAGAAAGAAAGAAATAAGTAGAAAATAGGGGGGGCAGAACTAGAGTGACAGGGACAGAATAGGGAAAATATCACCATCTGTGGATCCTAGCGATGTTCCATTGATCCTCTCCAGCTGGTCTTCTTGGTGGTGAAGGCCCCCCAGAAAGCACAGAATCCGATGGGTATATACGCTCAGGCTAGGCAGGCATGGCCGGGCATGTCCCCCTGGGGAAGGGAGCAGTCTCTTACAGCAGACTCTGGGTCTGCTGCATCTCCTGCAGTCCTGTGGGGCAAAGCCTCTCAGGTGGATGTGCCCTGTGGGGTTGAGGGTGCCACAGCTGGGCCAGTTTGTGTAATTGGAGGATGGGTGTTTATTGCCTCTCACCAGAGGTTACGCCATGCACCCAAAACCTCCTCCTCTCCCCTCAGCTGGGGGGAGTCTGTGTAAACTTGTGACCTGTGCTCTCCCCCCCCAACCCCAGCTGGGATGGCAGCTGGAGGCTTTGGCCTATGGTGGATGCATGCCTTTCCCTCAGCCTGAGGTGACTGAAAAATGGATTCCCTTTAATCTAATCAGCAATTCGACTTACAGTCCAAAGTTCTTCAAGGAGGTTTCTGTGGCTTCTTTAAAACTTTATACCAGTGTTTGAGGCATAAACTATTTTCAGTCTCTGACAAAAACTCAGGAAAAATGAGTATTCATTTAACTAGGATTATAACTCAGTCCTCTGTACAGAGGTTTTTGTCCTTCAGAAAGCATTTATGTGGAAAGAAGCTAACTCTGCTATGGGCTTAGACATACCTATGGTGTTATAGTACAGCTTTAGGTGCTCCCAAATCCCCCCAAAAAGGTAAATTTCCATTGCCCACTATTTACACAATACCGATGGTGTTGCCAGATGAGGTTTCTATTTTTACCAATTTCTGGTAACAATGACATTAAAACCTTTTTTTTTTTTTTTTTTTGTTTAACACTCCATCTGGCATCTTCATCTGTCAGTGACGATCCTTGGTGGAAAAATGTATTACTCTTTGGATGAAGTTTGAAAAGTTAATGCATATAAATATCCCAAAGGCAGGTGCCAAGAGTGTGGTGCCAGACTCTCTTCAATGATGCCCAGAGACAGGACAAGGAGCAATGGCCATAAACGAAAGCACAAGAACTTCTACCTAAACATGAGGAAAAGTTTTTTTATGCTGAGTGTGGCAGAGCATTGGAAGAGGTTGTCCAGAAAGGTCACGGGGTCTCTCTCTCTGGAGACATTCAGAACCCACCTGGATGCATTCTTGGGTCACTTGCTGTAGGTGACCCTGCCTTGGCAGGGCGTTGGACTGGATGATCCCCAGAGGTCTCTTAAAATCCTAATAATTCTGTGATTAAAAAGTCAGTGATTCTGTGAAAGATTTATCACCCAACAAGGCTCCTACTTTGTCTTTGGAGTTAGAATCAGGTTTGGTTCTTATCTTGTTCTTGTTTTTCTCACTTAGGCCAGAACTCGAAAAAGATTTCAGCTGCACTTTCAATCACTCCAGGCCTACCACATTCTACCTCTTCTCTGTCACTGATTTTTACCCACCTCTGGGAAAGAAAAATAAAAAAGAGATCACAGTTTCACAGAAATAAATGATTTCTTGACATGTCTTTTAACAAGAACATTGCCTGTCAATAAATAAGTCATTCAGTCCTGCCCATGGTCTACAGCTTCTTGTCCCTAATTGCTAGTTTGCAGCTTGAAAATATGGTGGAATTGTAAGTAAAGATTTTGGGGTTTTTTTTCTTTTTTTACTTTTCTGCCTTTTACAAATGTCAAATTGTACAAAACTGAAATAAACTGTTTTAAAATGAAAACATATACTTTATAACCTTGTTACCTGGTGGACTTTACAGTTTCTCTTCTGCTTAAAAATACCTGTGTTTGTTTTGTGTGCAATGAGATCCTAATTTTGTGCTCTGTACATGTTTCCTTTGTTCTTCTTGAAGAAGATTAAGACAGCTCTGATACTGGTGTTACATTTCCTGAACTTTTTAACTGGAACAAGGCTTTTTCCTTCCAGAGTATGACATGACCAATGGGCTGAAGATTTGTACTTTATTAACAGATTCAAATAATTCAGCTAAAAGAAAATGTGCAGAACAATGCCAGGACATCCTGTGGTTGAAACACTCTTGAGAAAGCTGGAGCTACAGATTTTGGTCTTTCCCAGGAGAGGGGATGAGGTAGACCTCCAGTGTCATAGGTCTGATTGAGAATAGGGCAGGAAGGAGAGCCCTGCTCCATGATATTTCACCTGGCCCAGTGTGCTGCAAGAGTCCCTGTGGGGTTACCATCCCAGAAAGAAGATAGTGGGTGGCTCTTCCCTCTTGAGCAGAGCCAATCTAGTGCTCAAAGTGCCAGAGCCTTGAGTACTTGCAAAAAGCTGTCATTGCTCAAATAATTTAACAGGTTCAGTGCTTGGAATGTTAAGCAGAAGCTTTTGGAAGTATGAACCTGAGCACCCAGAAGGCGTCTGGCTAGGATTTAATTCAACAGATGATCACAAATGCTAAAACCTGACCTTTTAGGATGGTGTCTGTGAAAGTTTTGTGCCATTTACCTCCCACCTACCAGTCTGCAAACAGTTCTTCTCTCAGTCTCATTAACAATGTGTTGGGTATTATGTCAGATAACCTGAGCAGATCAAACTAAAAATGTTTTGGAGTGTTGCCATTCAAATTTGTTGGTGTTAGTGTGACAATAATATCCTGTTATGTCAGGTTGGAATTCTGACAGAAGTCCTATCAACTAAATTTTTATGAAGACAGAAAAAGCTTAAGAGTTTTCCATGGTAAAACTAGCAGAATTTTTGCAACTGGACTGGACAAAGTCTTCTTTTTTTTTTTTTTAACAGCTCTTTTTGAAGTTCCATTCTCAAGAAAAGCAAAAAAAAAGCTCTGTTCTATTGACTCAGTAATTTTAAATGTCACCCAAATGTCATTTTTAAAGTAGATGAGAACACTTTTCTGACTGAAATAAGTGACTCTAATGATGTAAATCCCTTTGAATATATTAGCATCTTCACTTAGAATTCAATATAACAAAGGTGTAAGAAAATAAATGTGTTTAAACTTATTCTGTGATGAAAAAGCACATATTGGCATATGTGAAGATAAAATGTCAGCATTCTTTCTTCAGGGACCTTTCTTTTTTTATTTTAGTTGTCACTCAGAGTGATACAGCATGTGTCTACCAGTACAAATTAAGCTCCGTGATAAAATACTGTTTGTGAAGGAATCATTTGGTTGCTTTTCTCTAGAAGATTTGATGAAAATGGAGGTGGTGACAAACTATTGTTTATTCAGGAAAACAAAAGTGAACCTTTTATGAGGAATAAATAGGAAAGGTGAATTACTTCTATTAACTAAGAAATGGGGCAAGAAATCCCAGAAAACAAAGGCTGTAGGGTGTAAGGCTGCAAGTCAGATGAGATGATGTATGTTTTCATAGATGAGATATTGTGGAGTTGTAGTTCAGACAGGAGTTCAAAATATCTGCTTCATTTACATGAAGAGAAAGACTCGCTAGCATTAATAAGTACACAGGATTCAATTCTGCCATGTTAATGAAGTTAGAGCGAGCAAGGGCCTTGAGTAGGTTGAGTTTACTGTGAGTCATTGTCTTGAAATACTGTATACATGTAGTTAGTAATGAATATGCTTATTAGTGAGATGACTTTTCATAGCTGTTCCCAGAAATGACAGTATATCATTTCCACTCTTCATCATTTCCTAACTTAATAAAATACAATTTTTTTGAGTATTCACTTTGAGTAATTAATAAATTTAGTTAGTTTATAACTTGTTTGGTTTACTCAAATACATTTTCCTGTAATAACCATAACTGATTTTTTCCCTGTTCAGGGAATGCTGTTAACTAAAGAAACCACTTGAACTTCATTAAATTGTTGAATATTGAGTACTTATAATATAAAGAATAAATCTCAGTCAATAGTCTTCCAAATCTGACAGTAATCACACTATACAGCACTATGAGGACATCCTAAAATGCAGTTTTCTAAGACAGATAATTCTAAGAACAAGAAAAATTTCACACATGCCTGTGAACCCTTATTTATTGCACTTAAAATAAAACACCCTAACATGAGAATTGCTGAAGACAAGCCTATTCTGAGAAGCATTATCCACACTAGATTTTTAGAAAAGGCCTGCAAGTGTAAACAAGCAAGGGAAATACATACTGGAGTCAAACCCTGAACAACCATAAAAACATACAAAAATTTGTTACTAAATTATTTCTTTCTGCAGGCTTTCTTATAATTAGGAAGAATGTGAGAAAACATAATATCTATCTCAAGGTCTCTGGAAAATTTCTTGCAGGTAATTAGAGAGACAAGAATGTGTCTAAGAAGGAAATGAAATTTCATGAACCAAGCTGTAATAAATAAGTAGTGGCACCTATTAGAAACCTGTTGAAACCAAATCTGATTTATGTACCTAAACTGGCTCAACATAATATACAATTCTAAAAGGATTCCACCACATCTGTTGTTACAAGTTTTTCTTCCAACACACAACTAAAGGTATGACAGTTATGCAGCTTTAGAACACAAAAATTTAAGAAAATAAGCAAAGATAAAAAGAGTAACGCAGCACATATAAAAACTCACACTTTTGTATGGTAAATTATCTTTTTAACATGATAGGGTTATTTTATATGTATTACTGACGTATATGATACTTCCAAAGTCTCTTGAAAAAACTCTCTCCCAGGGCTATTTTACTGAGACAGTGATATTATTTATGCAGTGCCAAAAGACTGTGGAAGCCTATACTCCTTACAAGCAATTTAAGTGTTAACTCACTATTATATGGTTATATATATTATTATGTTATGTTATGTTATGTTATGTTATGTTATGTTATGTTATGTTATGTTATGTTATGTTATGTTGAAACAAAGACATTACTGGGCAAGTAACTGGAAAAGGTAATGAAAAATGTTGGAGGCAAGAACGGATTTAATAGAATCAGATCCATGGCTGTTAGGGCTAGAACCCGGACACACCTTTAAAANTATGTTATGTTATGTTATGTTATTAGTAGATATTTTAGTCCTTAAGACTTTGAAACAAAGACATTACTGGGCAAGTAACTGGAAAAGGTAATGAAAAATGTTGGAGGCAAGAACGGATTTAATAGAATCAGATCCATGGCTGTTAGGGCTAGAACCCGGACAGACCTTTAAAACACTAAGGAAAGAAAAATAAACATAGGTAAATACATAAGAATAGCATATGTCAGCTGGCACATGTGAAATTCTGTAATTAGGTCAGATTAAGATCTCAGCATTGTGAGGGACCAAGAAATGCCCCTTTTATATGCTTTGAGAAAATATTTGGGTAGATCAGAGGTCTTAAGTGCTGTCACCAGAGGTAATGTGATTTTTAGGTCTAATGTGGTATTTTAGAATAAGTCATAGCACAAAGAAATAAAACACATATAACCAACAACAAAAAGAGGAAGCAGTATACAGCATAATGGTGCTGTACAGGACACCATACGTTGTGAAGTATTTGTTGTATTCGTCTGCTCTCCTGGAAGTATGTGTTCAAAATAATTTAATCCGAATGCAACAGGTCAAAGTGGAATGACAGAAGCTTGACTAGAGGCTGAACAGCCCATTTCCTGACACCATGCAATATGCCATTATCATTCTGCACCGGAATTAAAAAAAGCCCTTTACAATGAGTTCTCAAAAGCAAACTGTGTCAAAATGTCTCTCTACAGAACAAAACAAGCACTTAGGAGAAATGTAACAAGCTCATTATATAATCTGGCTGCTTTTTTTTTTTTTTTTTTTTTTTTTTGTGTTTTTTTTGNTTTTTTTTTTTTTTAGTGATTTCTTATATAAACAAGAGTTCCATGGAAGTGCTATATGCAGTTTGAAATATACCAAGATAAAGTGTAGGCAAAAAAATCTGTCTGTGAACATTAACACACTGGAATCTTCTGAAAAGATTGTCCAGGTGCTGATGACTAGTATTCAGACATTTTTCTGCTTGAAAAGGGAAAAGACCCTTTACAATCCAATGTATATATTTAAATACTTCTGGCTTTCATCAAAGTGTCTGTTTCTTGGGACAATAGTTATAAGCAAAATATTTTTCTCTAGGCTAACCTAAAATAACTTCTCTCACATGGGCTCTGCTTAGTGCGTCACAAGTAAAATAGCATAATTTTAAATTTTAGCCTAAAATTTTAGCCTAAAAATTGTGTATAGTCACACTTTAAGCATAGAATAGATATTCTGATGTGCCTGAGATCTTCAAAGGCAACTGTGTGATTGTACCTCTGAAAGATCAGACCTCAGCTTTTTAAATGCCCTGTATATGTTCCCCCAATGCAGGCAGGAGACATGCAAGGCACCAAACACAGCAGCTGACTCTCAGGATATTATATGGGGCAGTTTTCAAACCCCTAAGCAGTATATATATTTCAAATCTTCACTGAGGGTATCATTCAACATGTATAACAGTAAAACCATTGTGCTGCTGTCAGGATTAATGAAAACTACACCTTTTTTTTTTTTTTTCCTGATAGAAAAGAAAATATATCCTGTAATTCTTGGTTCATTACAGCTCTTTCGCTTCCATTCTTCACAGAATGAAATGGAACAGCAGGCAGTGCTGTTGCAGAATTTAAGGCTGCTATGTCGTTCAATTATTGTCTCATAAATCAACAGTCCAGGGCAAGCAATATCTGTTGGATTCTACCAGCTGGAAAACAGCAGATATTTGTCTTGCCAAAGAAGTTTTTCATCACAAGCACCATGAGATTGACTTTTTACCGTGCTCTTCGCCATATAACCAGCTGGTATTATTGAATCCTGGCCCTTATGACAGCAATCTCACAGTAAGTTGAACGCCAAAAATGTCTAGACAACCCTTAACACTGTCGTGCTATACTCTAAAAACCCTTTGGTTTTTAATGTTTACACTGTTGCTGTAATCAAATCAATAAAGCACTGTAAGGAATACTTGACTTCTTAGTACAATTTAATAAAGATAGTCATTAATTAATTTCTTTACATTATTGACACATCAGAAAATATCTAGATTATTATTTTTATTTCTGCTGATATGAAATATTGGTTATTAGACATGATTAATGACCCCAGTTCCATTGAAACTGCAAGCAGATTTTTAAAGCTCTTGGTGAGTATTAAAAGTTTTGCAGTTGAAATTATGTTCTGCTAATGAAGACAATTAACAGAAAGTTTTTATACTCAAAGGGAACCTTTCACTAAAAATTATGCTGAAAATAATTAAGACGGTGGAATTTATTTGATCAAAAATTCATCAGTTCATCCAGCATACTTTAGGAAGCAAGTACACACTTGAAATAAATTAATTGGGATTTTCAATTTATTCTTATAATTTATGCTATTTTTGATCAGGAAAGTTATGAAGAACCTAAATACTTACGAATTTTAAAAGCTGTTCTATTAAAAATATCTCAGCAATATCTCATTAAGTATATAAAAATTGTTCCTACAGAGTGTTGCTTTAGCTCATTTTCTGGTGGGTCTCTCTGCCCGCTGAAGCCTGTGCAGCACCCAGTTCCCATGCCGAGTCTCAGGAATGTAGTGATGAATGCAGTTGTGCTGGCTTAATGGTAAGACTCAATGAACTTAGAGGTCTGTTCCAACATAAATGATTCTATGGTTCTGTAAGCTTAAAAGGAAAAATAAAAGAAGCAAACTAGTTCTATTTTGTATGTAGGCATTAATGCTTTTTTGAAAGAGTTAGTTTTCTCTTGAAGTAACATGCATAAACTTTGTGACACTGAGGGGAAAACAAATCAAATAGAGTAAAACTAGCAAAACTAAAATGGGGAGTTTTATTGACCCAGTAAAAAAAATCTTGATTTCAAACTCAACACTGAGACTAAATGACAGTTTCTTCTTCAGTGGACATTAAGGTTTCTTCCAGAGGAAATTTTGGTTTAGCAGTTCAAATTTTACCTTTGATCTTTCCCTGAACAGCCTTCACCTAGAAAAAAGAGGAACATAAATACCCTGAATCTGCCAGGACACTTGAAGGAGGTGAAGTTTTGCTGTTCTCTCCTGAGAGTCCAGAATCTGTTAGGGATGCACTAAGCTGGAGGATGAAACTGTTCATGGCAAAGGGGCAGAATGCAGTGAATGTTTTGAAGCCTGCCAACACCCTTATTGAGCAGATTACCCCTAAAATGCATCAAAATGGTGCTTGTGTTTTATCTACTCATTCCAGTTTACGGAAGAGATAGTATCTTTGTCGGGGGATGACTAGTTGTAAAGTACGAATCATGCAGTACACAGACGAAAGGATTTCCACGCTATTCTATCAGTGACCAACAAACAATGAAGAAATATTGGCAGCAATGGCTAATTGCTAAAAGCCACGGCCTTCCATTTGTTCTCAAATTAGAGAACGTCCTCAAAATAAGTATGACTATTAGGAGAGAGAATTTAAAGCTGCTTAACATGATGACTTGCCCTACTAAACTGCTTTACTTCGTCCAACTTAATAGAAACAGAACAGATAGGAAAGTGAAGTTGTGGGTCAAAGACTGATGGGCTTCATCCAGGCCAGAAAAACCAACCATCCCAAGAAAAGTCTTTCAGTGCAGGAAGTCAATATCTTGTACAGTAAAATTGCTATAATGGTCCATGCTATTCCTTTGATTTATTTCACCTGGGATTCTTCTACAGAAATTAGAGCTACATGAGGCCCATCCAAAAGGAAGACTGCCTGAAGTCAAAGTGACTTGAAGGTCTTCTTACATTAAGTCACATGGACTAGGCACATGCTTTGACCTCAGTGGCAGAGAGTGAAATTTCTGGGTGTGCTTAGTTTAGAGACACCTCTAAGAGACAATTCCTTGATTACTACTGCCAAAAGTTTACCTTAGAAATCAGAAAGAGTATTTGAGGCTGTAATTTGAGATATTTGTGAAGTCTTTTCTTTCTTTAAAATGGGCAGTACATTTTTCAGTGCTTGAATCATGAACTGAGAGAACAACATTTCAGAATATTTCTACTATTTGGAAAATTTCTACTAGNAATTATAAATAAATAGCAATGTGTTGTGATATTTTTTCAGTCATGATACAATAATGCTTTTGAGAGCTGCCAAAATCATGACTGCAAATTAGTTTCTTAGTCTTATTCACTGTTTTGTTTTTTACATTTAAATGTTGTGGGTTTTCCAGTGTAACTAGCTTACCCCAGTGTTCTTCTCTCAACAGTAAGAGTTATTCTGCAGTCCTTTGCCCAGGAACATGGACCAAGGAGAATTCTTTACTTGTAAATCTGCAGAATGTAACATTAAGACTTTCTTATTAAATTCCCGGTCAGTTTGCATTTGTGTATAGTCTGTGTATTGTGTAGATGTCTTGCAATTTCAGAGAATATGCCAGTTCCCAAATAAATTCATAATTTATCCCTGGTTGAGTGGTAGCAGATGTTTTTGCTGATTATCATATTGCTTTACTTTCAGAAGATCAGCTCTTCCTAAATGCTCGGCTGTACTACTGCTTATAACACCATGTTTTCTTCAAAGAATTTATTAATTTAGTAATCACTTTATGATTAAAAAAAGTCTATAATTACTGAAATTAAGAAAAAAAAAAGCTTGCAAGGGGTTACATCTTGTAGAAGTTAAGAACTTCTGTTCTTAAAAAGATACCTGAAGGATCCTTTTCAAGCTTAGTCTCCACTGAGCACAAAATTTTCATCATTTATGGTGTGTTATCAACTATTTTGTTGCAAGCTTCTTTTCCTTTTCTTCCCTGGCCACTGCTTTAACCATCCCCTGTAAGACCATTGCTGCTGTGGTCTTTAGTACTGTTCTTGCATAACAGAAGAGCAGGGCAAGGTGTTTGTGCTTTGTGCAAGGATGAAGGGGTGCTGATAAACAAATCAGTGAAAGCTCCTGTCACTACTCAGGCACAAGCAAATTGTGCACAGAGGCTGCCATGTACCCTGAACCCTCAGGCACATATCAGAGAGACTTGCCGAGTGCCTCACACCCACACTGGTGAGGTGCACTTGTGCCAACAGTGTGCAGGGACTGGAAGCCTTCTGCCAGGGGTCCTGCTGCCCAGCAAGACAAACAGGCACTAAGTGTTGAGCCTGCTGGCTTAGAATTGGAGAAAAACATCTTTGAAAGTCTGGGTGAAAGCCAACACACCCTTGGTGAGGTGCTGAAGGCTCCTGGAATAGGTGGTACTTATCAGTTACGGTTTGCAAGAAAGAAATGAGCTAGATTAAGGGCAGAATTATAACAGGCTGTGGTTTTGTGTGGCACAGTGATTTTGAGGAAGCCAGGGGCTGTGCTTCCTTGTAGACAGGAAAGTCTACAAGGTGATGAGACATCCCAATTCCATAAAAAAGTGATGAGACACCCCAACTCCAGCTGCCTTCTCTCCTCCCATAAAATGTATGATGGATGTGAAATTTTAAGGGAGAATTTAGATATATCTAGCAAGCTCACACACATAAGCTACCAGAAATGTTCCAGTAATTTACATGGTTGGCTTAAGAAAATATGGCCTACACAAACTTTGGACTAAAATATAATTGTGTTCTTGGCAGTTTCACTGGAACTGGTTTAACTTCTCCTTAGTTAACAACTGCTGTTTCTCAGGCCTTCTAAAACAAGAAGGAACTTATACCTCTCCAGGGACGAGAAGCAATTTATGTGAGATAGCTTTTTTTTCCACTGATTATGAGCCATTTATTTATTTCTTGACAAAGTAAAAGAATATACTAAGGATGAAAAAATTTCTGGCATTTTTTTCTGGATTAGAAATTGCACTGTCTTTCTTTAAGGAGAAGTATCTGTACTGAGTTTAACACGGAAAATTCTGAAATGTTTTTACTGCATGTGGGGAGAAAGTATGCCAAACATAGTATCTAAAGGACTTTTAAAAACTTGAAGGATTTTTTTATAATTTATTACATTTGACCTTATAGCACAAGTTAATCTATTGTGTTGTTATGGTAACATTACCTGGGTTGCCTATAAAATTGTATTTCCTGCTAGAGCAGTGGAATGAATTTATCACATTGGACATACTGAGAAATTTCTATTTACATGTTTACTGTAATTATTTTGGCTCTTAATTTGAATAGCATTTGATTTGCAGAGCAAGAAATTTATATCCAAGGGAATATACATGCTCTTGATATTACTGGTTTTGGTATCCTTTATGCAGACTTATTTTCCTATAAAACAAATTCTCCCTAGAATAGGAATGTACATAGCATATGTCTACACAGGACTTGTCTCAGAGAAATTTTGAATGAGGAAAATTTAAACATGACAGAACCCTGCCCTACATTTAATCACTATGCCTTGCAAGTCAATGTTGGTGGATGAAAGTCAAATAAACATAACTTTTGAAGTTTTGTGAGGGGTTTGATCACAAGGCCACCATTTTGAAAACACAAACATCTTTGTCCTTATGGCAACTGCCCATATAGATCAGAAAAGATTTGCTAATTGTTAATATGGATGTCCTTGACACCATACTCCACAATTTTAACTGTACAGGAAAGCTAATTAGCTGGAAATGTGTAATGTTGCTAGCAAAATATTTTCATCTGAGTATTTTTGAATTTACATGAATTGTAAAACATAATTCTGTTAAGATTTTTCTATTAAGAAAATATTGTGTTCTAAATATTTTTATAACCATTTAAAAAATTCCTGTTCTAACACAAGCAAATGTTTAAAATCTCACTCTTCACTGTTAGGTGGAAAGAAAATAAAGCAGAAAATACTGGCAAGTGCTGATAATTATATCTGTTTCCCAGCCAAGGCATCTGGTATTTTGGCAGACATCCTTGGAAGATCTGTTATACCAGGGTTCCTTTTCCTGAGAATTTTGTTTGGCCTCTTTTGCAAAGTGGGAAATGGACACTGATGCTCCTACTGCGTATGATATTTAGGAAACTAATTTTGCCTGAGACCTTCAAGGGAAAGCTCTGTAAGTAAGGCCAGTTAAAGGATTACATCATACTATTTCTTGGGAAATTGTTTTTGACCACAGCATTGCCCGTGGAACGTATCTGCTGTCTAAATATTATCTGAATTATACTTAAACAAAACAATTAAGGAAAATCTAGACACAGAATTTCTGGTTTGGGGGGTGGATTTTTTTTTAAAACAAGAACCTAAATAATATCTAGAAGGAAGACCAACAGCACTTACTGATTAGCCCTTTTTATAACACCTGTTCAGTGGCTGAATACTGCTGCTTGGGTACTTTGTAACCTGGTTGGGAGCAAGTAATGTATTTGACCTGTAAATTGTTCAAATTTATTCTAATCAAAGTCTGTTCATCTACTCATAAAACATGACTGCACCAATACTGTGATCTGTATGAGCCATGTCTTGCCCCCAAGCTGCCCTCAAGAGGACTTATCATGAAATAAAGTTATATTCAAAATGTAGAACTCTTTACTACAGTCCTCCTGAAAATTCTTTGTTCATAAATTTCTCAGTGAAATGTTTTTATGAATTAATTTCTTACAATTGATTAGAAAGGGCTCCTCAGTATTTGGTGTTCAGGGTGTATTATTTAGTTATTTTAGTCTGTAGCCTGTTCAGTAGGTGTATGTTTTGGTGAAATTAGGAGCAGATACGGCAGGATAGTGTTTGCTTAAGTTGGAGAAATGTGAAAATTTTTAGAATTATAACATGATGCATGGTAACAAGCTGAGGAAATCTTATCTCTTTTCCCATCTTTTACAATAAAAATGAGAAGCATAACTTTTCAGAAGCTGCTGAGTTAAGAGCCAGGACTCAAAGCCAAAGCCCAGGATTAGGTTCAGCTTCATCTTGAAACTGAATCCCTTTACAGACACTGCAAAGGAACTCTCAAAAAGCACAGGAACACAAAAGTCAACAGACCACTTGAAGATCCTGATTATTTTTTCCTGTATTTAATATAGATCTAGAACATCATAACTATCATAACTAAGTATAGCTACATTTCCCTCAG
>VYZQ01012415.1:20568-40787 GCA_013400655.1 Mystacornis crossleyi | reverse complement strand
TGGAAAAAAAAGTAAGCAAGCATTTCCTATATGTTCTGCAATTCTTCAATCACTACATGGAATAAAAAAGCAAGAAAAAAATGTGATAAGGGTGAAAATTATATGTTATACAACATTATATCTAGAAATCATATATTTATGTTTAATACTGAATGTTCTCTGAAATTGTCAGAACAACAACAAAAAGAAGTAGAGGGAACCAAATGCTGGCACAAAATGCTTTNGTGAATTTCAAGTCTGCCCTCTGTTACAGCTGTGGAAGGATGCACGAGTTAAAGAGTCAGTTACTCTCCCAGTGCCTGCAACTCAGATGTCGACCTGGCTTCCCGTTGGGGTCCAGAAAGATAGTTCAGGGTGAAAAGTTGTAAAGAACATTCAGAGAAACCTTGTAAAAGATAGTGCATAAGAGGTGGGAGGATTGGGCAGTTAAAATGGTAATTCTCCTTTGGAAAATTTTCAATAGTGATGATTAAAATGACCATCCAAGATTTCTAAAAGACTTGTACAATGCTATAAAAATTGTGAGAGTTTCTTTATAGTGGTAAGTACTCAGAGATTTTACAATGATTGCTTGAAGGAAGCCTGCATGTTATATGTCTGCATTTGTTGGTAATGGCTTCCATTTGAAGAACTGCCTCTACTGGCACAGATTTTCCTGATCTACAATTCAATTTTCTGGACCTGTCAGAAGTATTTACTCACCCATCAGCTTTGGTCATGGCTTTTGGTCTTTGAATGTCCAGGGTATAGAGAGATGGGCATATTGATAGCTGCCTTGGAAACTGAATAACTGATACATATCCATCAGCCAACACTGCCTCAAGTCAGTTTCAGAGTAGGTTTTTTCCTTTTTGGTTCCAGAAACCATTCTGGGAATTGGGTAATTCATTGAAGATATTGGTCTCTGTTTCACTAAAGGAAAAAAAAATCAAACAAACCCATGACTCAGGACTTAGGCTCCCTCCAGAGGACAAATTCAGACATTTCTTTTAATCCCTGATAACATATAAACCTGTCATAGGGTATTCCTACAAAGGATGGACCCTTCATGACTGGTCATAGAGAAACTGCTTAGCAGTTGCTGACATGTTTAAAATGAGGGTAATGAGAAGAATTTTCCAAATATCTATGCTACATACCATGATGGCCATAGCACAGTGGCACCCATTTTTCAAAGCCATCCTTATGTGATTTGTCAATTGTAGCATGTGAATTCTACCCAAACAACCCTTGCAGGCAGACAAAGAAAGGAAGCAGAGAAGGCAAGTGATGCAAGCACGGAAACTGGAAAGGTGGATTTATGGCTCTCTGTGACTTTGCAATGGACTCCTACAGGCACCTTGCTTGTTTGTGTTTCTGCTGATAGTGCAGCCAGCAGAATGTTGCCCAACATACCAAGATAATGGGAATACGTAAATTATTAATTCAAAAGGGATATCTGTTTGAAAAATTATGGAATGATGACTTATTTGTAATACCAAGTAAAGTACAGATCTTTCATCTAACTCTCATCTCAGAATGACAGTGAACTAAACTCTTGGTAATGGGCTCATTCTTCCAGCCTGGTTAAATTGCAATTTCTCTTTCTAGTTTGCACTACAGCATCACAGAAGGAACAGTTGTTATGGTTTAGCATGTTGCTGTGAATCATTGAATGTGAAGCTGCCAAAGGTGTCTGTATCAGATTCATAGTATATGTTTGGCACAATTCAGTATTCATTATTGCCAGAAACAACAGGATATGCAAATTAATCAGATTAATTAAAATCAACTTGTGCAAATGAAAAATGACCTTTTTTCTCTTTCATGATGTTGGTAACCTTTTTGCACACTACTGACAACCCAATATTAATGTGCATTTTTATTATCACACGGGAATGTGCACTTAGTTATATTCCCAGAATACAACTATCATAACAATGGATTTTCTCAGATTATTTGCTAAGAAGTATATTGTGTAGTATCTGGGGCTGATGTTCTGCCACAGATCATATTCCTATAAANCTGTTTCTTCATCTCCTAACGTGATTCATATTCCTTGCCATTTTGTCACTAGCCATGAAAAGCAGCCACAACTCACTGTCGCAACTAGGAAAAAAGTTCTGGTTTTGCAATATTTTTTTTGTACATAGTCCTTTATATATATATGTGTGTGTGTGTATTTTTTAATAATAATATTTCCTAAACTATACTCAGTTTATAAGTATTGCCATTAAGGTCTGGTAGATGTCCATTAAAGCATGTGGATGCTACTATATTCTCAATAAGGCTACATGATTTCTGACCATGTGGAAGTTTCTTGTGTTGGCAACAAAACATAGGCAATACCTTGCTCTGTAAATCTCAACTGAGGAGGTTTTTTCCAAGACTATATAAAGTCCTGTTTTGAAATTTTAATCACAAGTGTGATGATTAAAGTCAGATTTTATTCAAAAAAAGAGAAGGAACCAGTCTGCCACTTTGGAACAGTTGTGTAATCTGTAATTTCATATATAAAATGACATTTTTAATGACATCTATCAGAGAAGACTGTCATTCAGGAAACAGTCTTTGACTAAATGCATACATACAAACAGAGAGAGAGAGAGAGAAAGAATTTGCTTTCTCTGTCCCTAATCTTATAAAAAGGCTTTTTACTGGAAATCATGCTCTATATCAAATTTCAGCACATGAGAATTTGCATTATTTTTGGAATATCCACTCTGGAATATATTTATTTCTCTGGAATCTGTCCACATTGCAACTGACAAGGTAAAGAACAAGTTCAAGCACAAGTTGAATCACACATATCTTAAGCAGATGATTTATATGTACAATATTTTGAGAGATGAGGGATAAACTGAGATCTGTGAAGTTCCTCTGGATTATGAAATATTTCATAGGGTAGCTACTTTTCTTGACAAGGTAGTATTTTAGTCATCACAGCCTACTTTTTTTTCCCACGCACTGTGCCATTAACACATATTTTCCTTTCACTCAAGATCTTAAATGTAGACCAGCAAGAATGACTGATATATTGTGCTTTCTGTCCACTAAATGTAAGAACACATTTTCAAGCATACCTGTATGCACAGGAGTGTAGATCATAAAGACCCTTCTACGTAAGAGCAACTGGAGAGGTAAAAAGGAAATAAATCCTGCTTACAGCCGGCTGTACACGCAGTCTGTTGGTTTCAATGAGCTGCAGCATCTCCCAGCAGCAGAGCAAAGTGCACCTGCCCCCCATCAAGGACTCAGCATCTGGGAGAGCAGTGTCAGGGGTGCTGGGAAGCTGGTTTGTTCCCTCACAGATGACAAGGACCATCTGCAGGGCTCCCCAGGGCAGAGCCAGACCGCAGGAATGTTGGGATCTTGACAAGATCCATTCTTTCTTCCACTCCAAAACACGATGGTAGCACAGAGCAAGTTTGCAGCCTTCAGTACACAAAACCCTCTAAGTATATATTTAAGTAAACTGAGTACAGGCATTTGTACATATGCCAGGTCTGCTGTCTGGCTTTTCCAGCCTGAGTGACAGGGAGAGCATCTGTGCATAGCTGTAGTAGAGATATCATGCCCTGAAGGCCCGAATGCTTAGTCCTGCTGAGCTCTTACGCCACTACTTTGCAAAATTATTCTTCAGTTCCTCTGGTCCCTACAAAATCAACAGATCCACCTTCTCTCCCCCTTTCACTTTGCCAGGTTTCCCTTTGATTCGCTGAAAGAAGCCAGATGTATCAAGTCTCTTTAGAATCAAGAAAGTGAGCATTTAAAAACCTGTGCCTTGCAGGAGGTGGTTGTTCATGCCTTTCCTTGGTCTTGTGCCATGACAGTGGTGTTTTCTCCAGGTGCTTTCTCTCTCTCAAATAGGTTCTCTCATTCCTTGACTCTCTATCTGCTCAAGCAAACGGCAACATTCACAAGACTTCCCCCCAAACCCACTTTTTGAAGTCAGTATTCCATTTTCAGGCCTCCTGCCATCCCACAAATATCCGCAGATTATGCTGCCTGTTTAATTTGGGGACATGGACACAATCCCTTGTTTGGAAATACCATGCACAAATGCTTTCCATGACTGGTGGTGGTCTACCAAAGAGCTTCCTACAATAATGGCTTTTGCCACAATATAATCAACCCATCTTGAACTTGAAATGCCTCACAGAATGGTGTGGGATACAGTACTATCAGTAAGTATTAAAATATTTTATATGATTGGGTAAGATGTAACATGGGAAAATGAAATACTGAATTGAAAATTAACTGCAGCCACAGCAGAGAAAATATACTCCTTAATTCTAATTGTGGCTTCAAAAAGAAAAGACTTTAGGCACCATCATACTAATGAGAAAATTTCACTATCTCTGAAAAGGAATAATTTGGGACCTTCTTAAATCAGCTCTTGTGCATGTAAATAGAATTAGCCCTTTGTTTTTCAGCTTGCATTTTGCATAGCTCCGTCTTGAATTCCTTTTCTATTGAGTTTTAGATTGCCAGTCTGGCTTGATTGCTTTTCACTGGCTTGTGAACATCACTAATAAAACACTCGGAAAGCTGTCTGTATTGTGTGTCAGGGAATAGCTATGTTCTTTTATCCCTGTTGCGAGACACTCACCTGTCTTTTCACCAGATTACCTAGAATGTCTTGTAGGACACAAAGGAGATTTAAAAAACCAGAAATGAAAAATACTGAAAAGGCCAGTCCAAAGGGCTAGGACAGCAAATTATGTTTAATCAGAACAGGCAGGGTTGTGAAGACAGGTAACTGCTAAAAACAGAATAGAATGGAGAGTTATTGTTTGAATTCCCAGAAACTGTAAACTCAGGCACATACCGAAATGGTGACTCTTTTTTCTTCATGTTGAGGGCACACATGGATCTGACTGGACCAAAGAATGTCCACTTGAGTTATGCAACTATTCCAGTTAAATTCCACTGGAATACTGCCCAAAACATCAAGATGTGCCAATATGGGCCTTCTGTGGGGGGAAAAAAAAAATTATTGTAAAAAAAAGAGGGGAAAAAAAAAAAAAAAAAAAAAAAAAAAAAAAAAAAAAAACCACCAAAAAAAAAACCACAAACAAACAAAGACAAAAATTGCAAGCAAAGTCTGCCCCAGCATTTACTTACTAGTGCAGGCTCATTCCATGTATCTTGCTCTTGATCAGAATTATATATATGTGACACAGCTAAAAAATAATTGATTCATGATTTTATATTAAATTAAGGCAAATCAGATTCTGAGGGTGTTAGGGAGACACTAATTATATCTTCCAGAGGGGAAGCAAATAATACTTAGAAAGCATTAAATCAAATGTGCTCTTGAGGTTGCTGCTGTGAGCCCTTGTTCTTACAGGATGCCTTAAATTAGTTGCATAAAGCCTCACCAACTTCTGTAGAATTTTATTTTAAACCAAAATTAATTTCATTTTAAAACAGAAGAAATTTATTCAAAACTAGATTTGATAGATTAATATTACTTTATTTAGTGTTACTAATATTAACTCTTATTAATGAAGCACATGGCATCTGCTAGGGCCAGCAATTAATTTCTTACTCATACATCTCTCTCCTGCAGCTCCAGCCAAAACCCCACGTCAGTCTGCCACCACAGGCTGCCATTCAGCTGACAGCAGTGCCTCCACAATCTGTTCATTCTTCTTTTACTGCATGGGGTTGGCTGCAACCACAGCAAAACCAAGCTCGTTTCAGTTCGTTTCAGGACCTCAGGACCATGCACAGTGCAGAAGTCACTAAGGCAGACTGGACCATGGAGAGCAGCTCTGTGCCTGAAGGGGCCATGGATCCATCCTGATCCTACAGAATTAAGTTTGGGGTTCACATGGATCAGTGGGCACAGGGCAGAACCTGCAAGCATCCCTAGTCTAGGTGAGGTTAATGCCAACAGGAGCTACGAGGCAGGGCAGTACCAGGAGCTAGCATGGACAGGTTGTCTCTTGAGGTCACTGGTCAAGATTTAGGGCAGTGACTGGCAGCATCTTCTGGATAAGCACCAAGATTCCTGTCCCAGAGATAAGTTAATTTGTCTTCAGGAGAAAAAAGACACAGGTAACAGCATCAACCTCAATTTTATTCCAAGAAATCTTGCTCCAGTATCCGTGGGAATTTTGTCACCGACTTGAACAGCAGCTGAGAGACTCACTCACCACATCCCTTGTCAGAGGAAACTGAAACTTTCCACTGGCTATTGAGAAACTCTAATGAAAGACAAGCAATTCTGGGTGTCAGAATTCTTAATATGCTAATTTCCCATTGATACTTTGATAAATCAATAAAGTAAAAAGTCCTTAGTAACCCTCCCCTTTTAATTACCAGACAGTGACATATTAAGTCATATTGACTCAATGTAGTGAGTTGCATAATGAAAATGCCCTTGGAAACGCATGCTTTTGTACCCTTTGTGTTTATCCATCATAATTCCATAGATTTATACATCGTCAATGTGCTATTTTGGGCTAATATATTGCAAGGACATAGGGGTGGTGGCAGTTTATCAATGACTTTTTGTTCTCTTTTTCATTAGTGCTATTTAAGAAGGCAAGCTATTTCTGTCAGGAGCTTCCTATAAACATAATGGATTTTACAGTATAGCCATAATAGCGCAGTACTATGCCTGTCCCTTCTTTGTATTAATTATGATCATATTTGCATTCAGGATGCAACCTTATCTAAATCCAATGCAAATTTCTGTCTTTGAAGGAGAAAGGCACTAGCACAGCAATTGTTCAAGCTGTCCCTGGAGGTAATATGACACTACTGCATGTGCTACCTAAAGGCAATACCAGAGCAATAACTTTCTTGATCCACACAAATATATCTTAAGCAATGTTTCTCTGGAAATGGAAATTATGCATTTTAATGCAGATTTGGAGGTTAGTCTAGCTTTTTCTTCTTTTTCTTTTTTTTTTTTTTTTTACTGTACATTACCTCACTGGCATTCAGTCACTATTATATAAGACCATAGTCAGGTTCACCTTAACATACTTTCTTTTTCCAGTCAGTCAAAATAGGCAGCAATCCATTTTTCATACATATTACTTTTATTAAGAGAGATTTAATAGTTACCCTTTGACTACGATCTACCCAAAACAGCTTGATATTTTTCATCTACCGACTTCACAAGTGACAGATCAATAACCTTTTCCTTTTTTTGCCTGGGTACCTAAGTCAGCAACATTAATTTTCAAAGGCTTCAGCTCTGAGAGCACTAGGAAAGGCACTTAAGTACATTCTTAAAGCCCACATATTCAGTGAAATTAAAAGTATGGCTTATGTCCCTTTCAATAAAGCAAGCATTAATTCCATCTCCAAGGCCAGATAACCATGCATGTTTGTGTATAATCTCAACTAACAGAGTTTTTCTCCTGTTTAAAATACATGCACAAGAGCTCTATTACAGCTTGACCTTTAAGTGATATGTGTACCAGAAGAGCAGAGTGATGCCTGGAAATGTCTGTCAATCAGGTGATAACTGCTGAAATAAGCAAATCAGAGTTCACTGAGTTTAAAAGTACATAAGTTTAACAACTTTTTGTGTTTTGCAAGACATAAGTGCATAGGTTATGTGAAACTTCAAAACATTTAGTCCTTCTGCAATCTTTGCCCTTGCAAATGAAAAAATGAAAGAAAATTGGAAAAAAAAACCCTCCAAAACACAGAAAGTTGCCTTAGTCAGGAATTTCTTCTTTTCCTCACTGTGGTATTGTTTGGAAAGGGTCATTTTCATAGGGTTAAATCACTTTTCTTCTGGAAACTGAACAGCAGGCGGAAGTTCTCAGGTAAGACAATGACTTAAAATTGTGGATGATAGGTAGACACAAAGATTCTTATAAAATAAGGCTGCCATATCTCCTGGTGCCATCAGATCCAATATGTAAAATGAAAAAAGGGCAGATTTGTCTTTATTTTCCAGGTGAACCCATTCAACAGGTATTGGAAAAGCATCTTGTATATCAAGAACTAGAAAAAGTCCTTATAATAGGAGGTCTCCATGAAGCACACCAAAAACTGCAGTGAGAGCTAAGAGTGGTGATATACCAAGTGTCAGGGCCCTGAGAGTACTAACACGAGGGCACGAGTACCTGCTCCCATCACCACCTCCACCTTTCAAGGGCTCAGGAGTCCCATTTCAACCCAGTTTGGGCCCATCTATCCCTGATCCAGTGATGCTGCCACAAGTGCCAGTCCTTCAGGGAGTGGGCAGCCTTTGCAGTCCCCTGACAATAAGCAGGTAGAGCTGGCAAGAATTAGATCCCACAGATGTATGTGTATCTGATGTGCGCTGGACACCTGTCCATCCCAGCAGTTCCCTTGAAATGGCACCTCTCGGTTGTCATTCTCATTATGAAGCGTCAGAAAGTGCTCAGTTGATGAGGACCTCATGGTGCTCTGCTGTATCTTTGTAAGCTGCACACTGCAGGAATTACACCTGAGGGATGGACCCTGAGGACAGCAATTTAATAACTTCACAGTATCACTGGAGTTCCCCAGCTGCTTTTAAACCATGCTTTCATTAAGTATCTATTCACAAGCTCATCACTGAATGAAAGAAAACAGTCAAACATGGAAAAACATTTTCAGAAAACTATATCTATGTATATCTGTACTGATCCATAATGGTTTTGATACATTTTTAAGCAAGCGGTCTCATTTTCTCTTAAATATTTACACAGAAAAGGACACACACAGAGAGAAATGTACAAGCATAGGCAAGGGCTCTCAGATTTTATTTTCCAAATAGCAAACCAGGCTGCTTGAGGCTTTCCAAACTCAGTTAGATGCCCTTTGCATTACAGAGCTTGCCCAACCCATCTGTCACACAGCCATCCTCAAAGTGCATGTATTAAAATTTAAGCTAGGTTGTTTACAAAATAGTTCCAAGGCTGTCCCTTTGTGGAAGTACTGGTTTGCAGAACATCTGTTGCTTTCTATAGTCAATACAAAGACATTTGTTTCATCTGAAAGCAGTGGCATTTCCCTGTGCTATAACCATGCTCCCATGAATCAAAGGAAATATGTTGAGGCCATTCAGCCATTATTAATCTTTTATCTGGAGACTCTGCCTTTCTCTGATCACATATTTATGAGCATTAATTTTGGCTTGGTTTGTAATAGCGTGTTCTCTGTGATGATTTTCATAAAATAGGATGACAGAATCTGAAAGGGTAGAATGTCTCAGTGCAGATTTATCCATGGTTTTGGCTTCATTTCTGTACGTCCCAGTAGATCCATTGTGTTGAAAAAGCAAGTAACTATCAACTGTGTCAGCTTCCCTTTGGCTATCACCATCTTCTCCGGAAAGGAGTTCCAGCAAGCAGCACCAGCCTGGCCCATAGTGGTTTCTTCTTGTTTTTCTTAACACTTACCCTTTGTGTTTCTTTCAGGTTTTAGTCAGAATTGAAGATAAATCTAGACAATGTTTATATTAAATATTATTGAAGTTACATCACTGTAGAAGTAAGGTAGCCTAAGAGCCAGAAGTGAAAAACATGATTAAAAAGCATCATTACCAAAATGTTTTGTTTGCAAATTTATTCTTCTTATCCATATCACATCTCTGCAAAGCTGCAGTATTAATGAAGATGTCCGAAATTAAAAATAAGGGCTTGATTTTTCTCTCAGATGAATTTGTAGAGAAAGTATTGTGTTGGTTCATTCTGACTTTGTAGACTGTCTTGAAATAGGTCACCAGGATGCAAAGCAGTATGAGTTCAAGTAGATGCTATCTTGAAATGGTGTCTTCAGTAAACTTCTCATTGTAAAAGCGACTGCAACTAAATTCAAAGCATCAGGACCAAAAAAGATGGAAGGATGTACAGCAATGGTAAAGCAACAGAAATATTTCTAGTTCATGTGGTTCTCTCAAACTCTGTGAATGATATAAAGATCATCAGATAAACTCCTAATCATCAATTTTATAACAGTTTCAAATTTTAGGTTTAGGAATTAGCTGGGGTCAATGAGTAAACAGATTATATGTCAGGAAATTCCCTCTAGCTTTGGAGATGCATTAGTACACTCTGCTGTTTACCCTTTGCAGGGAATGTGTTACATTCAGGGAATGATTAATCAATAAAAGGATCAATTTACTAAAAGAATCTGAGAATCTGGAGAATTCCTCCTGATAGACTGCACAAGCTGAGACTGGATATCCAATTTCTTAGGAGACATGGCCACAACATCTTAAAAGAGAGCTGATAGTGTGAACTAGGTTGTTAAGTTTGGTCACAAAAGACAAGTCATTGGAACAATGATGATAGAGTTGCCTGCAATTAGATGGGAAAAATGTGTCTGGAGGGGAGGGATCTTGGCCTTACCTAATTCCAGTGGTAAAATTTAAAAATTGAAATAAAAATAGTTTCTTTTAAGAGGAGCTTTGAGAAATCCATTAAAAAAAAAAATAAAACTGGGCAGCATTGAGCATTAAATGAAACGAACTTCTTTCTTTCTGATTATCCCCCTTAAGAATGACATGAGAGATACTTAAACTGGGATGTGTATAGCTCTTTCTGGGTCGTATACACAAAGCCAAACTGTGTTGAAACATTTTCTGAAACATAAAAAACAATGTATAAATTATTAAATTAATAGTATATCTCTGCTGAAAAGAATTTAGGATCTTTGCAAAATCAGGTGTTTATTCAAATAGTGCTTATAGATGGACAAAACATCTGCATATGTGTTCTCAACAAACAGGTTTGGCTCTTCCTTATCCCACCCCTCTTCCTTACTCTACAGGAAGCACAGCTGGCTGCTCTTCCACTACAAAGAACTTTCTTTGGTGAACATTGCATGAGAACACCATGCTGTTGTGCTGAAACATGGCCCTGCATCAGGCATTTTGGATATGCTAATAGGTTGTGCCTTTGCACTTTTTAGCTCTTCACAGACCTAGACCATTAATGAACAAAAATGTTATTAAGGCAGTGCTCACACAATTAGAATAATTGAATCGGGGCCTTTGAAGGCTACAGCTCCAGTGCTTGCATTAGATTGAAGGATTCTTTCTGCCATAGTATTTTCTGCTCATTTGCCTTCACAGTGGAAATCCTGGTAATCATCATTCATTCCAGCCATCCTGGCCATTTCACCTGATGCATAGAAATCATTCTGCTTCTTCCCTCATGCACATATCAGACTGCAGAGGCTGTGAGAGGAATGCCGCGTGATTCCACCAGTAAAGGAGGAGAAAGGGATGTCTGGAAGGAAATCTGAATTGCTGCTTGACTGGAACAAATGCTCAAAATATAAAATTTCCACCAGCCAATAATTTGAAAGGTTCTCTTTCAATTTGTAATTTTCAACATTTGTGTAAAAAATTATACCATTTGAAAATTAATAAGATAATTTTTCACTTAAGAATGTAAAAGCAATAAGACTACCATTTCATGCATCTATTTCTTTAAAAATATTTTCCAACTGGAAATACTGCCAGAAGCAACTCATTTTTGTGGCCATATCCTTCTTGCAATATCAGGAAAAAAAAAATCAGGGAAAATGGATTTGCAGGACTTTTTTCTAATTTGTTGGGGAAAAAAAAAAGAAACACCAACCCTATCAGGATTCCTTCATGATGGTATTCCCATTTCTGCAAGCTCTACATTCAGAAGTAAAAACAAAAACCCAACAACCCAAAACATCAGTAAGTAACACTTTCCAGGGGAAGAGAGGAATCAAAGGGAGATGGTGTGCAAAGCACTTTCCCACTTTGTGTAGCATGTACAGTGACTGGCTACAAACGCTGTCTCCATTTTCTCATGAGCACAGACAGCATCTCCTATGGATGTGAGGAGCACTGAGTAGGCAACAGAATGAATATTGGCACATTCACCCTTCCCGATCAGCAGCCACTCTCTGATTGCCTGTAAAATGGTTTAGCTTTAGCACTACTTTTGCAGGGCAGCACCTTACAGGCATCACACAGGCCAGCACTTATCAGATGCAGTGTAGTGCAGCAACACTGGGATCTGTGAGCTCCCAAACACAGTCAGGGAAAATCCTGAGGCACAGATCGTGGTTCTGGGCAAGTTCAATACTATTAATTAATGAAGCTGAGAGCTGCAAAGGTTCAGTGTTTGAGAATTCTGGAAGGAAAATTACCAAAAGCTCTTTGAGTTCTGATCATCCATTCAAAAGGTTAAATTTTTGTTTCTAACTTAGAAATATCGAAAAACCTCAGTGTCTTTTTCCATCATGCTTTTTTTTTTCAGCTGAGATCCAGTGGCAGAGGTGCAAACTGAATTAAAGGCTAGGAGGAGGAATGAACTGTCTTCATGCTATAACCATTTGGATTTGTAGCTACAAAGGCCTTTCCAAAAGAATAAAAGGTAATTTAATTTATGATATCATGATGAAAATGGGGAGAGAAATAAAGTGATAACTATTTCAGTTCTCAGACTTCCATTGGCAATTTTATTTTGTTGTAAATATACCACCTTCCTACCTCTGACTCAGAAACTAGCTCGTTAAGTACTCCGAATGGCTGCAGGGTAGAGAAACCTGTAGGTTATGAAGAAGGAAGCCCTTGTGGATTTTTGTTCTTGCCAGGAATAACAAAGCTAGAAAAACAGATCTCTCAGGCTAGGGTTGAGAGGTTGAGGCTGAGAAAGTATTCTCTTCTAGATATAAATACAAGTTCCNGTCTGTTTGATCATGACAATATCCTGATTTTAACCTCCGTCTATGCTTTCTTTCTAATGTGATACTTCAGGTTATATCACTAAACTTTTCAATAGATAGTCAGAGGTAGGAAAGTGTAGGCACTGAGTCTCTCCCTTATTTTCTGACATTCTGACAGCAGATAAATTCAGATTGCCTCCTTTGCTTTTGGGGGTGTTTGGAGCACTTTAGAAAATTTTCCAATTAGCAAGATTTGGACTTTGTATAAGATGCAATATGCTTCTGGTTCCCCTTTGGAACCAGCCTGGGTGTAGGTGTGTGAAGAGTTCACCCCCTGAGAAAATACAACAAGGCAGGAGAATGAGAGGTCACATTCACTGTGAGTAAACCCCACTGAGACTGTCCGGCTTGTCAAAGATACCTTTATCACTCCCACGTGTTTATACCTCTGCTGTCCAATAACCACGCCCCATCAATGGGTTTGGGTAGAGCTACTTGGTACTAAGGTGAGTTTAGACTGGGGGTGTGTGGTTAAATAACACCCCTAAAATATTCAAGACCCCAAAACTTTGGGTTATAAGAAATAGCGACAAAATTACAGCAATTCCAGGGCTCAATAAAGATTCAACAATCACTTCTAAAAGGCAGTAAGTNACCACCCCACTGCAACACCTTTACTCTTAGAAATCACAAATATATGTGGATTTCTGAGTAATTATAAGAAAATATTAGCAATAATCTTTAAGAAAGTTATCTAATATTTTACACTATAGAGCTACTATAGAAGTAGCATCACTTATTCTCTATCTGGATGAACTATTCCACATAGAGAGATTTACAGAAATTGAACAAGTTAACCACCTTCAGTACCCTGTAGCAATCTATAAATCCAGAAACTGGTTTTATGTGAGTGTGGTTTTGGTGAGGTTTTTTCCCTCCCTCAGCATTCATCCTTCACCTTAAAGGTTACTGTCAAATACTTTGAATTTTTTGCTGTCTGTAGGAGTAGTTAAAGTTCATTTTAGGGTCACTGCTTTAAATACTCCATGCTGGAAAATCTCTCATTTCCTCATCTCCTGATATTTCCTCTCCAGTCTCCATTGGTGAAGTTCATTCTTGTCCTTGATTAACAGAAGTGCCCTTATTGAACTGAGTAACAGGGTTTCCAGACAGCTAATGAATAGTTGGGTTTCCCCAGAAGATCATTTAAAGTTAAATTCTTTTTGTCAGAATGGAATTGTCTTAAAAGTTTATCCTCATGGAAAAAATTATATGATGAGTAGAAAAAATAAGCCAATAACGGAGGAAATTATCTGGGTACGTACCAAAGATAAAAATCTACTGAAGTGCAGTTGACCTCATTCAGAAGAAATAAATCTGACCTAAGAGAAGTCAATTGTGAAAATAGCAAGCCACCACTGGCAAGGTGCAGAAATTAAGATAGAAGAGAAAAGAGGGAATAGGGAGATTTATTACCAGAGGTAACAGAAACCTGATAAATGTCTTCAGCTAATACAGAAACAGGAAAGGAAGTGGTGAAGTCACTATGCCCAGAAGTGTTCAAGCAAAGACTCAACGTGGCACTAAGTGCCGTGGTTTAGTTGACACAGTGGTGTTAAGTCAAAAGCTGGACTCCATTATCTTGGAGGTCTTTTCCAACCCTAATGATCCTTAATGAATTAGCAAATCTCAAGACAAGATGAGCAAAAACTAAAAAGAAGCAACAATGAAAATAAATCAAAAGAATTCTTTGAATAATACTTTCCCACCATTTCACAACAAAATTATATAGTCTCTAATCCAGTATCAGAAATTTCAAGTAGTGAGGACAGGCCATGAACAGAAGTATAATAAGAGAAGCTGAAATACACCAGTAAATTGAACAACAACAACTCATTAGGACTGGCTGACACCTACCTAAAGACTAGAGTTTAATACCTTCTGAAGACAGAAGGTATTAAAAATCCAGCTAATGAAAATATGCAGTTTCTGGTTAAAATGAGCATCTCTATCGGAGGTCTGCAGGTTAGCAACTGTTCTAGGTCTAAAAAAGTAACCAGGGGTCTAAGGAATTACAAATCACAGTATTTCACTATCAGTTAAGCTTGTCAAAACAATAATTCAAAATAGTCTTTTTTAAAGATAATTCCTCTAAAACATGGTAGGAACATGGCAGGAGCAGCAATCTTTGTAGCAGCTCTTAATTTCTCTTCAAGAAGGGCAAACAGGAGGATCCAGGTAGCTAACTAAAGGCTGGCNATATGATATGCTGTCTGTGATAGTGTGCACAGCTCTGGATATATACAGGCTAAGTGCCATTCAGACAGAGACAACAGAATATAATGAATTTTTGATTCTGCTTTATTGACTTCTAAGGGAACAGTGGGTTTTAGCGTTACNATCAGTGGTGCAAAGTCCAGCTGGCAATAATATCCAGCATTATCCCTCAAGGGTGGGCACTGGAGCAGTTGTTTACCTTCTTTGGCTCCTGTAGTGACACAATTCAAAATGTTTCTCTGTCTGAGAATACAGGATGATAATTTTTCTGAACAGTGAAAATTATTATGGCTTGTTTTGCATGGAGTCAGAGGTTAGAGGAATAATGAAGTCAGCAGGATTATATGAAGGACTATATGAAGCAAAAAGAAGGAATGTTGACAAAGTTTCGATATTAAACAAGACAGGGATATTCCAGCTGGTGCAAGAAATGCTACTCAATTGTTTGAAATCTTCCACACCTAGATGAATCAGTCAATAGCATGTTACTGGCTATATTAGAATAGAAAACACTGCAATCACTAAAATAATGGAGGTAGGATGAATGACAAAAGAATGAGAAAGAAACAAACAAAAAAATAGATCAGGTTTTAAATAGGTAAATGGTGGGGGGAATAATTCAAAACATAGATATTCACCTGTGTGAAATATTTTAAAATACTTAGCATTAGAAACATTCTAACTTGTGCCTGAAAATCAGAAGAGGTATCTGCTTGCAATGCAGTATTGCTGTATAAAGCACTGTGTTTGCAGGGAGTCATAGTCTTGCAACTCATGTCAAGGAGATAAAATCTGCTCTTAATCACGGTGGCAAACATCAGCTACTACACTGCATACATACTGAAGCACTTCTGTAGAAGAAAGATGCCTATGAAGGATTTTTGGGAAAAGAAGAATAGGTGATATGGATGTTTCTATTGGGTGAAAAGCTGCTGAGATCAGAATACTACCAGTGTACTTTATAAACCCTCCCTTGTCTGAGTACCTGGAAGACATGAGGTCACACTAGGAGACATGGAAATCTGTATTGCAAGTAGGGCTGCACAGGTAGATGTGATTAAAATAAGAACCCTTGTCTCTTTCCTAGAACTTAGACAAACAACAAAAAGAAACCTGAACTCCATATATCTTGACATTTTTAGTTCCGTAACTCATATTTTCTAAACATATATTCCATTTTTTATGTGACAGCCTATCAGTGACCTTCCTTCCTTCCTTCACCGGTCTTACCAAAGCCTCTTTTTGATTTTTTTTAATGTCTTGGAGCATCCTTAAGATGAGGAGACTAAGGGTGGGATCTTACTACTGTCTTCAACCACCTAACAGGAGGCTAGCAAAAAGAAGTGTCACTCTTCTCTTGAAGATACATAGTGAAAAAGATGAGAGGCAAAGGACACATCTTCCAACAAGGGGAATTCTGCTTAGGTATTAGGAGAAAATCTTCTGACAGGAAGAGCAGTCAAACTCTAGAACATGTCCTTCCACAAGGTATGTGGAATCTATTTCCTGAAGAGCTGTTCAGGACGTCCCTGGGAAAGGCCCTGAGCAGTGTGATCTAACCTGTGCCCCACTGAAGTGCAGGCTTGCTTTGAGTCTCTGGAGAGTTCCCTTTCATCAGTAATTCTGTGCTTCTAACAAGTCCCTAGAGGAGGAACCCACACAACTGATACTCTTCAAAAGCCAGCAGTGTTCACAGGGTGAAAGTGGGTGACATATCTGGGAGAACACACACCCCAGTTCAGCTGACAGGTACCTCCATCCCCGCACCTCGCCGCCCCACTCTGCATATGACATGATTCTTCCATTAATACATTCAGAGTAGGATTCTGTCCTTTTGCTGTGATTATGACACCAGGATTTGAAAAGTGATAATCAAAAACTAAACTATCTTCACAGGGAAAGAAGACTCCTCTTGCTGCCTGCCTTCAGGTTTATTTTGCTCGTTTTTAATAAGAGCTTCTTAATTAGAAAAAAAAATAGCTTTCTTGACAAATATATGGTCTGGTTTCTCAGCAAGGACTTCCTTTGCTTACAGATTACTTAAGAATATTCATTTTTACACTTCCTTATTTCTCCCNTTCTTCCTGAAGGTCTCCATACCCTGCATATGATATGCTGTCTGTGATAGTGTGCACAGCTCTGGATATATACAGGCTAAGTGNCTGACAAATATATGGTCTGGTTTCTCAGCAAGGACTTCCTTTGCTTACAGATTACTTAAGAATATTCATTTTTACACTTCCTTATTTCTCCCACTGATAAACCCCCGATTTGCAGAGGCTCAGCTGCCATCAGTTCTTATTATTAAGAAGATTCAAAATGCACATCACAGATACTTTTGCTGATTTGAAACAGCTTATGGCAGTAGTAATGTTTTACCCACATTTTAGGTCTAATATACAATCACAAAATTAGCCTCTCCTGGCGAATGGCATGGGCTCTGCCTGGTATCGAGTTGAATTCAGCACAATGTTAAAAAGGAATGTGCTCTAAATAGCATATGGTTATAGATGTATTAAAACAGTATCAAGGATTCAATGGAAAAGCAGATTTAACAAAGACCAGGAAAAAGCTCACAATTATTTCAGATACCACAGATATTCACAGACAAGATGTACCACTCACACATATGAATAAAAAACCATTCCATGAAAATAAGGGCAAGGTTGATTCACAAGCACAGGATGATATTCTGTTACTGGAAGAGACCTACAGGATTGGGTTTAAAGCAGTAAATAAAGTGACTTTGGTGCCATTTTTTCAACACAGGAAGGGTTAGGGGTTTGCTCCTTTTTCATCTTGTGCTATGACAACTAAATCCCTTGCTGTTCCCACCATCACAGAAGGTATATAGACAGGAGTTTTGCAGTGGTTCCCTGCTAAATCCAGGCTCCCACAGTTGCAGGAGCAGGAATTGGAAACACCGAGCACATCTGACAAGAGGTTATGATCACAGAAAAAGGAGAGGAAAATCTGATGTCACTCTTCTGTGGCTGGAAAACTCTGGATATTGGACAGGGTGGGAATTGTGAGCCAGGGATAGACATTTCCTGCCACATCTTCTGTCAGTCTGGCTGGAAAAAGCAGCCTCCAGTTAACAGAGCAGAGAAGAAGGGGCCTGCTTTGTTCCTACAGAAAGCAGTAAGAATAATGACACTGAGTCCAATGGGCCTTTAATTATCAGGAAAAGGCAGCTTTTGAAGAGACAGTTACTGCTGCAGGACTGAGAGTGTTATTTATTTACCCTTAAGGGTAATCATAGCCTCTGTGTAAAATTTCATTCTTCCATTCTGTGGTATATATCAAACACTTCGTAGAACTGTGAGCACAGGAACAAATCACAAACAAGTGTGAGGAGGTCTAATTAGTGTGCTGATGTCTCAGTCACTCACCAAGCTGATCATTATCAGACTTGATTATTTCCCTGGTTATTCTATGGCTTTTTCAAAATGAAGAAGAAAAAAAAAACCCTATGTCCTCAAAACAAGGGACAGATTCTCTCACATTTAATCATACTGAATAATACCATATCCCACAAGCTCTTCATGCAAGTCAACTGAGAAAAGCGACATTTCTTTCAAGGAACAGGGGCTTTGGTAAAGCACGTGCCTAGCAAAGTATAACACAGTGTGAGCAGGAATGGAATAATAAACCTTAATGGTGCTTCTTTTTCACATGACAGCAGTGATCCCACCAGCCACCTAGACACGTGCTGTGTAAATTCAGAAGTACCAGGGTGAGAACGCCTGCCCAGGGTATTGCAACCTGTCCTAATACTTGATGCACAAAAGTATTGGTGTATCTCTTTGAAATGGTGGTATTACATAGCACCACTTATAAGATATTTCAACAGCTGCATGCCCAGTTTGACGTTGTGAATGAAATNCTTTTCAGTAACTGTTCTGGCTATTGCAGAGCACTTATCCATGGTCTGATATAGGTTTATATCACACAGAGACTGACCCAGCTCCTCCCAGCTCTACGATGAGGCAAACGCAAGGATAAAGTAAGGTTCCTTTCCATTGGTGAAATGACAAAGGCACTCCATCTTTTACTACAGTTTAAACTGCTTGATACCAAAGAGCCTGGTCACAAAATACAGGCTGTCCATGGTATGAACCTGCACTGTCAGTATGGAGCCTGTCTCTTCACAGGAAATTTTTAAAAAATATAATAGCTTCCAGGATAACTCCTGTCTCTGTTCCCAGGGTGCAAACAAAACTTGGCCAGAATCTATGCCCAAGGACACCTCAGCTTCTGCTACCGTGTTCCAGAACTGACATCACAACTCAAGACACAGCAGGGCAGCCAGTTCTACAAAGCACCAACTCAAAACATTACTCACATTTTAAAGTCTACAGTATTTAAAAGACCTGTTCTTTCTAATTTTCTGCAGTAGTAGTCTGTTTCTCCTGCTGACATTTTATGGCAATGGATGGAGTCCCTCCTGACAGTCAGGGTCCTCACACCACCTTTTTCAGGGTCTCATGAGCATGGGTTTTGCCCTAGTTTCCTAGAGAGGTTCAGCAGCTCCATGGTGAAATGACAGTAGAGCTGATAAATGTTGCAAAAAGATCTTACAATATTACCAGAGCTAATTTGTACATGCAAAGTGTTGAAAATTCTCCTGGCATTTTGATGGATGGAAAGGTTTCTGCAGCATCACTCCAGCACAAAATCTACCTGGTTTTAACACAGACAAAGATACCAACNCTGAATAGATCTAGGTCTGGAGAAAACTAGACCCTCACATGAAGGTGTTTCTTACTCCCAACCAATTCCCTAATTCAGACTTTTTCACCACTTCAGAAGGATCCTGAATATCCTGCTTTCATACTGAGGACAATTTCCTTGGCATTGCAAGCAGAACGTTCAGAAGTCTCATTACAAAGAGGCTCTCTGAGCAGCAGAGCCTGTAGCCTCACACAGAATCTCAATTCCTTTTTTAATCTGCACAGATAACTGAACAGTCCATAAGCAAAAAGCAGTCAGGATCAAATCTCTACTACACAGAGGGTACAAGCACCCCCTAGACTCAAAAAACAACAAAATCCAATTGAATTAAGCTTTGAACAACAAGAATGCAAATCCCTAGAGAGGAAAGCTGAAGAAATACAGCAACATACCTGGCAACGTGAGAAAATGCATCCACAAGAACAGATTCAAATTCCCTGGTAAATTCAGGACCTTTCCTCTTACTGTTCTGGATGACATCGTTTGCTAAATATAGGAAAGTAAGTTTCCTACTTGATTTTGCTGAGAAAGGGAAAGAAAAAGAAAAGAAGGGGGAAAAAAAGGAGAGTTTGCATTTATTTCTCACTTCTTTC
>VYZQ01012415.1:0-17511 GCA_013400655.1 Mystacornis crossleyi | reverse complement strand
GACTAACTTCTATTCTTACCAGTCTCTTTGCACAGTCCTATCACCTGCCATTTTATCATTTTATCTCCATCTTTCAAGACCCTTCAGCATGTCTTCATAGGCAACATAAATTTTCATTATGTTGAATAATTTTATAGTGCTATCAGATTTCTTCACCTCTTCATTCATGTCATTTTCCTAATAACTGATAAAAATTTTGAGTGGCACTGATCAGGATGTCACTGATCATTCTCAGTCTTTCTTCCTGTTTTGAAAACAATCCATCTATCTCTTTCTGCTGTTTTCTGGGCTTTATACAGTTATTAATTCTTGAGAGCATCTTCCTTTTTTTCATTTTCTGACTATTTCATTTCTTTAAGAGCCTCTACTGACAAACCTTGCCAAAGCCATTTCAAAACTCATGTATATTAGATCCTCTTTTACACAGACCATCGTTTTTTGTTGCATCTTTTGAGCCTTTCAGAACCTGACAGATGATGTAAGATATTACCTTCTTCTACAAAACTCCAGTAGAGTCCTGATCATTATATTGATATTTATTTGTGTAGTCCATTCATTCTATATTTTGCTATTATTTTTGCCAGTCTCACAGATGCCTTTCTTTATAATGTGTGATTTTTTTTGAACATTCTTAGATTCATTTTAACCAGATTAGTGCCATTTTCATATTTGCCTGAAACTGAGGTTCTTTGGACTAGAGGTAATATGCTGCTATCCATTGCAATCCAGCAATTCTCTCTGCTAACTCCCTATAAACCTGTGAGCAAATATCATCTCATTCAAGTAAAATCTTAACATCTTTGACAATTTATTCTACAGTATATTCCATGCCTTAGATTTGAGAGGGTTCTTCAAACTCCACTTTAGGAATATTGCCAATTTAGGAATATTGCTAACTTTTTGTATAAAAAACACTAATACAGACATTTCGTGACTTTTTGTCCTTGAGTAATCCTTCTATGCTTATGCCAGCTATCAGCCCCATGGATTCTCTGGCAGGCTTCCTGCTTCCGATAATTTTTTTTTAAAGTTGTCTTTTTATGGCTAGTTTAAATGCTTTCAGCAATTTTCTCATCAAAATCTTTTTTGGCTTGTCTTGCTGTGAATTAACTTTTTACTTCCCAGAGTTTGTGTCTTTTTGTACTTTCTTCATTTGAGCAGAGTTTTAGAGACATCTTACTTTCAAGAGTTTTCTTGTTTCTCTTCCTTTAGCATGGCCTTTTTTTCTTTTTTAAGATCTTCTTCAAGTCCTTTCTGATTTATGATACGCTTACTCTGAACCTAAAACATTGATTTGCGATGCACATTAACTGACACAAGAAATTAGTCTGAGCCTTCAAACAGTCTCCATGCTGTCTGCAATATTTTTATGCTTTTAGCCACTTCCTAGTTAATCCTCTGCTAACTTTTGGGTAGTTTTACTAGAACACACATTTTGGCGTTGGGTTTTTTTTCACTTACCAGGATATTGAATCTCACTACACTGTTATAGGCGACTGATAATTCTGTCTTAAACCAGTCCCTGTAGATTGTCCAAGATTAAATAAGAAGCTGTTTTTCTATAGGCAGGACGATGTGCTCTAAGGGGTACATCTAATGGTGTTTGAACACTTAACCAGTGCGTCATGGTGATATAACTCTCTGAATCTGAAGTAGACCTGGGAAGTTACAAACGTTTGATATAATTCCTGTTTTCTTCTTTGCATCAGACTGTTGATAATGTCTCCCGGGTGTATGGGGGGAAATCTCATACACTTTCTGGAAAATCAGCACATCTGAGTGCCTCTATGAAGAGCTGAACAGCACTGCCTGCAGCGTGAAGAATAGGAGGAACAAAGGTCTGTGTGCATCTGCAGGCATACAGTCTTATCGGCATGTGAGATAGCCTGTACAACTGGAGTCCTTCAGATAACTGGAAGAAATATCAGGTTTTCAGACCCTAGTATCTGCTGAAGGGGTAATACAGTGTGAAAAAAACATCCAGGATGGCATTAAGGACAACATCCCAGCACAGCTGAACTGGAAGTCAAAAAATGAAGATACTCTTCTGTACCTCATACTTAGAAAAAGCCAGTCAGGGATGTGAAGGTCAGGAGCAGCCATGGCTGTAATGATCATGGGATGGCAGAGTTCAGGATACTGAGCAAAGGAAACAAGGCAAAAAGCAGCAGAATCACAACCCTAATTCAGAGATGTGCATGGAAGAATTTCACAGGATACAGCTCTGAAGAGAAGAGGGATCCAGCAGAGCTGGTTGATTCTCCTCCAGTCTCAAAAATGGACCAACCCAATGAGCAGAATATCAAGCAGAGGTGGCAGGAGATGAGTATGGATGAAAAAGAAACTCTTCACTAAACTCTAACATAAACAGGATAAGCACAGGAGCTGAAAAAACAGGTGGAAGGGAACAAGAAGGGCTTCTACTGGTACATAAGCAGACAAAGGAAAATGAGGGAATATGTATGCTAGCTTCCAAAGGGGACAGCAGCCCCGTTTGTTGTCAGCGACAAAAGACACAGAAAAGCCTGGGGTTTGCAATGTTTTACTTGCCTCAGTCTTTCCTAGCAACACAGGCCTCTAGGACTGAATCCCAGGCTCCTGAGACCTGTGGGAAAGTCTGAAGGAAGGAAAAGTTACCCTTGGTTGAAGAAGATCAAGTTCAGGAACTCTTGCAGCACCCAAGCCACTGGTGCCTGATGAACACGCCCAGGAATGGAAAGAGAGCTGCTCAGTGTCATTGCAAGGCCATGCTCAGTTGTTTCTGAAAGGGGGCCATGCCACCTCTGTCCTTGGTGTTTTTAAACACTCAACTGGACAAAGCCCTGAACAATGCAGTCTGACACTAGAGGTGGCCCTACTTTGGCACAGACAGCTTCCAAACCCCCTTCCCATCTGGATGGCTCCATGGTAAGCAGCATCTCATGGTCACTGGCTCTCCACAGTCACTGGCTCCACTGGTTGCATGGGATGTCATTCACGCTGCTGCCACGCTTTTCTCTGCCTGTTTAGGTGTGAAATTCCCACCCAAAAAAATCCCATGGTACATCATCTTATTTCATTTATATTGCCTGATACTTTCTGTAATTTATGCAGTCCTATGTAATTTGTGCACTGTTAGTACTGTCCTTCTGAAATTCTGCCTTCCATCTGCTTTCTAAGATGTCTACAATTTTTATTCCAGACAGCCTATTTCACCCATTTTAACTTTCAGAGTTACAGTCCCAGTCGGTCATCTCAAAAAAATCGGCAGGCTTTGGCTCTAAAAATTAGTATGTGTATTTCAGAAACATCAAAATACCTCACATATGTGCATGGGAGTTCCTGACCGTGCTAATGAAAACTAATTTTTCAGGCGCTTAACAATGGACTATGCATTCAAGTTTGGCAGAACAGAGAAAATAACACAAAAAATGAACAGTTTTTTGCACACCGTTTTGCAGACAATACCACTCTTCAGGCTAAGCTGTAAACTTGGCAGAGCATGGGCAATAAGGAGATGGGCTTTACAAAGATATGACTCAAAACTAGCTCACATAAGCCAAGCTTATAAGACTTTAGGAAGCTTTGCAGGTTTTTAGCTTTAAAAATGGATATGCAGGATTGCCTTCCCCAAAACGGGTTTGCTTATCTAGGAATTATCAGATTAATATGCAATTAATAAATAATAGCATTTAAATATTTTATAGCGGAAAAAGTCCTTTTCTTTTGTCTTGAAAACATATGCACAGCTGTAGCTATTGTTTATATTTTTAATATGCATTTCTACAATATGTGTGTTTTAGAGTGGTACTCATTCATATAGAACAGGAGTTCCCTAGAACAAACATAATACTGTAAAACAATTACAAAAAAAGAAGAAAATCATTTCATGGCAACTTAATAGTAGCTCAATACACAGAGTGTGTCTACAGGTAAAGTTTGAGTGCATGGTCTCCTGGAAAAATGTGATTATAAGACTGATCAATATAGCGTTCCAATAAATAATCAAACCATATATTCCCTTCTGCAGATGGCATAAATGAATTGTAATTATTTTGACCAGGACTTTTTTGTTGTTGTTGCATTAATTCCTTATACCATACTATTGTGCTGCCTGACAAATGAATTCCAGGCTGCTGTGGAATTTTTGTCTTTGTTTTGTCTTTGCTTATTTGTTCTCACACACTGAATGGAAGAATGCAGACTCACAGGAACTAATGAGGTAATTCGTAAACCTGTCAGCAACAGACATGAGAATTAATCTAATGGTGTTTTGGTGAAAGGGGAGAAGAGTATTACAGGCACATGGTTGCCAGCCAACACGAATCCACAGGAGGCCTGAAATAACACCTGAATTCCCTCTTCCCCTAAATCCCACTTGAACCTTTCACATTTGCGCTGCATTATTTCCTTCTTTGTGCCTCCTTGCCAGTAGTGCTATGCAGGGTATAAACTGCAGCAGATGTGATATTGCATCTCCAGCACTCCTATTCATTGCACGAATGTCTGCTTGGGGGCCCCCTAAAGGAGACTTCTCAAGGATGAAATTGTGCCAAAACCCATGAGGGCTGTTTATTGCCTTATTACTTTTATTCTGTATGATTCTTAGCAACAATAGCATGTTTTTGAGAATGTACTAAGTGACAAAGCAGGACTTCATTACTAAAGTCATGCGTATTTTATTTTCTTAAGAGGAACTGAGGAGAGCAGTCCCTCATGCCACTTCATGTTTGTTCATTTTATTCTGCAAGGAAGTGAGAGGGACCATCTCTATCTGCTGCTGTTCTTTGTTTTTCATGGGGGAGCAAGAAGTCTTATTGGCTTTACTGTTGCTCTATTTTTCCTACTCACATTCTAAGGAGAGACATCTGGGGAGAAGGCTATGAAAATGTGCAGGAGGAGTAGCACTATTAAAAGCAAGGGAAGTTTTATAATAAACCACGAGAAAAGTTTCCAAACGGGAAAACCAACTTTGGAGGAGAAACCACTGAATGGAAATTAAATTATCAGGATGCTTGTATAATTGTTGTCTTACCTGTATTATAAGTTTCCAGGTAAATCATGCATTTTTATGGGTAAGACCAATCTGTTTTGTTGTTCTATTACTTTTCAAGCTTTATGAATATTTGGTTACACAGTTCCACGCAGCTCCTGATCTCCACTGGTTATCTGCCTTTTCATCCGTGCCATGCTGAGCAAAGGGTCCTTGGGAAAGCAATAACTTTTAGCCTTGCAGTGGCCACGCAGAAGTGAGTTCTCTTTGACCTTTTCTTGACACAGATGCTCAAATTCTTTGTGTGTCATGATAAGACCACCACATCTTCTAAGACAAGTTCACCAAACAGATAAGACTTAAGGAATTTTTACAGGTTTTACTGACACTCATACAAAATACTTGAGCAGATTATTTATTGGCAGCTCTCAGAAGAATGTTCAAACCCCTCATTCCATGCCAAATTCTTATGTTCTCAGTCCCTTGAACACTGCCATAACAATAAGGATGAAAAAAAAAAACTATTAATCAATAATGAGAAACTTCACATCTGGCTTATACTTTAGAGATAGGAAAGATGAAGATTTGATCTCTTTCCCTGTAAACAACAAGTACATGGGTCATGACTGAGGTCATGGATTTGTCAAGGAAAAAATCTTGTCAAGAAAATCAAATCTGCTATCACAGGACAAGGTTTTGGGGGTAAAAAGGGAAGGAATGATTAACATATAAATTAATTTTAGTAAGGTTTTACCAGAAGAATCCAGAGAAAAGTAGCAAAGCCCTTCAGAAGTCAAGCAAACATGATCTTCAAGGAAGAACTGAACAAACTCAGGTTTCTTGGCGGTAAGAGGAGAATGCTGAACAAGGCACATGAGAAAAATACAAAAGTACATCAAAAGCTGGTGCGAAGAAGACAAAATAAACTGCTTCCCAAATTTGTAGTCAGTAAGACAAGATACACCTTAAGCTGATACATGGAAAAGTTTGTGCAGACATGAGGAAAATGAGAAAAGCAAGTTAAATTAAACATTGGGGTATGCTGTTGGATGGATAAAGAGTATCTCAGTTGTTAGAGACTTTCAAGAACTGGTCAGACAAACAAGGGTGAAGAATAATACATCTTGATACTGCCTTCCAAGGGGTTGATAGAGGAGATGTTATCTTGAGGCACCTACTGACCTTTCAAGTTTATTATATATGTACTTGGGTTTAGGTACTGAAAATAGCTGAACCCTTTTCAGTAGAATACACTCTTCTTTAACAGTTCTGAGGTGATGAAAAATATTCTAGAACGTTTGTCCCCGCACGTAAACTATTTAATTAAAGATGCATTCTTGCATATTGTTACTTCTGCTTTTTGTAATCATCTTATTTTTTTCCAAACGTTAGGTTCCTTGTAAATAACACTTCATTTTCCAGTCATCAGTTAAGGGTTTAGAAAATATTTCATATTTCAAATTCTGACATGAAAATGATCTGCTTCATTGCAGAAACCTGTGTGAAGATTTTGTATCTGTTTCAGAGACCTTAGAAGCCCTATTTTTCAACCTAAAGACAACACACAAGGGCAGTGGAAATAAAAGTTATCACCCTAGCATCCTGTTAATTAGCTGCCACCTTGTTTTAAAGACAAGGTGTCATTCAGCTACTTTACCTGTCCAATTCATTATCTCTCTCCTGAGGTTGTAAAGCAGTGGAATAATGATTTCATTTATGTGATGATGGTAACTGCCCAGCAGGAGAAAGTCTGAGATCATCAATTAAATTCCCAAAAGTCATCCATTACTTACTACTACTGTCTTAAATACTGAGATTCATCTGAGTCAGATGCAATATTCGTATTCTACTTTGCTGTCCGGAGTCTATATTAGGCAATGTTTGCATAATTTGTACATAAAATTTAATTTTTCATGTATCATGGTTCTAGAAACACTTTAAACACGTCCTAATATGATCGAACAATATATGCAAATGTTCATTAAACAAATTGTTCACTTTTTTTTTAAATACGCTTTTGAAAGTCCATTGCATGGAAGATTGTCAGTAAAAACTTTTGAAGACAGGGCCACTGGACCTGATTTCGCAGAGGTTTACACAAATATGTGGGCACACTGGAAGACAACACATCTGTCTTTGAGATCTAATGAGAATTCGAGCCAAGAAGGAGGTATAAAATACATGAATTGTATTATTAGTGAAAAAGTACACATTTAATAATAAGTCTGAGAGCTATAGCAATTAATTCAAAGGAGCTTAAGCAAGCACTGTGGCAAAGCCTACTTCCAGGTGATTCTTAAATAGAAGGGAGTGAGCAGGTCACTGTCATTGTCCTGTGAAAAAGTTTGCCGAACTCTCTTACTGCAGCTCTTCTTTTCAGCTTGCCTTATTGTCTTAGGGTGCCTTTATGATGTTGTATCCCCTATTGCCGCTCTATGCCCAGCCATGAATCTTGTGCCTTTCTGTGCTTTTAAAACCAGGTGCAAGTGAAAAATAAAAATAGCCAGACAAACTTTTCTAAGCAGTTCTCTGCTCCAAGGTCACTACTCCTCTGCGTTCTGCTGCTGAGGTGAGAAGAGCAGAGGAAACACCCTTCATGCTTTCCAGCCAGCTTTACCACTGTTTCACCAGAGAGAGAAGGAGAGGTAAACTATTTCTTCCCAGGGACTTTGGCTTTTTTTCCCTTCTTCTCTTCTGGACTGTTTCNCGAGCCAAGAAGGAGGTATAAAATACATGAATTGTATTATTAGTGAAAAAGTACACATTTAATAATAAGTCTGAGAGCTATAGCAATTAATTCAAAGGAGCTTAAGCAAGCACTGTGGCAAAGCCTACTTCCAGGTGATTCTTAAATAGAAGGGAGTGAGCAGGTCACTGTCATTGTCCTGTGAAAAAGTTTGCCGAACTCTCTTACTGCAGCTCTTCTTTTCAGCTTGCCTTATTGTCTTAGGGTGCCTTTATGATGTTGTATCCCCTATTGCCGCTCTATGCCCAGCCATGAATCTTGTGCCTTTCTGTGCTTTTAAAACCAGGTGCAAGTGAAAAATAAAAATAGCCAGACAAACTTTTCTAAGCAGTTCTCTGCTCCAAGGTCACTACTCCTCTGCGTTCTGCTGCTGAGGTGAGAAGAGCAGAGGAAACACCCTTCATGCTTTCCAGCCAGCTTTACCACTGTTTCACCAGAGAGAGAAGGAGAGGTAAACTATTTCTTCCCAGGGACTTTGGCTTTTTTTCCCTTCTTCTCTTCTGGACTGTTTCAACAACATCAGAACACACAGAGACCTTCCCGCCAAGGCCCGGGGGGGGGGCCCCCCATGCCTAACTCCAGCTCTGGGAAGGAGAGAGACCACACCCAGAAAGGACTTTAAAATCTTCCCAGGTTTCTCTCCACAGTGAGAGATTTTATTATTTAGTACTTTTATTCTTTTCCGGTGTGTTTGTTAAATAAATAGTTTATTCCCTTTCACTTCCCTCCAAGGAATATTTCTTTCCCAAAGATGGTGGGGGAGAGGTGGCTGTAACCTGCCTTCTAAGACAGGATGGTCAAATTCGAACGTTCCTCTGGATTTTGTCTCAAGCTGGGACACTCATTCCCTTGTATCTCAGTCCCCTTAGGTACAGCAAAGCTCCTCATTATCTCCAGTGCATGGACCTGAATGCTGATACTGGTGGCTATAGCTTAAACGGAGCTCATCCGTCATATGTGAGAAAGGATAAAGCTGGGAAGAAGCTTAAAGTCTGTGGTTTTACTACCTGATTATGAGAACAGTGTTTGGATGAAGGTCAGCAATATCTACAAAAGAAAAAGATAAAAGCAGGAAACAAAATACACTGGATTTGAGGAAGCAAGTTGTCATACCATCATACAAACTGATTAAAAGGAATGAGAATTTACTGACATAAGAAGAAATTGTGCATGATATATCTGCAGCTCATTTTAATATAGTCAGTAAAATAAATTGCAATAAAAACATTCTCATCAGCTTGAAACAAATGTAGACATTAGCAATGATACCGTAAAAGAGGCAAATAATACCAAAAAATTATGTAAAAGCAATATTTATAAAACCTAACTAGAAAGAGGTAACCATATGACATGCCATGCTAAAACTCTGTTTATCTTAGTAAGAAAAGACAACAATAGTAATATTAAAACCTTCTATGTAGAAAAAAAGTGCCCCAAACATTGCCTAAGACCTGATGCATTCAAATGGGAACTCCCATTTTAATACATGGGAATACTTATGTGAATAAACCCCTTTATATCAGCTTTAAAGTGGCAGAATTTTGGGTAGTATTTACTCTGGGCTCTCTAATCTCTCATATTTTAAGTGGTTTCTTCTGCTCATTCAGCTCTGTCAGCATTAGCAGCAGCAGGAACTTAACCTGTTGTGCTGTGATATCACTTGTCCATACCTTCTATGTTCTTCTACGACAAGAAGAGGAACTGCTGAGCTGTGGCCTTCCCAGAGAGGAGACCACCAGGAAGGCTCCACTGGGGTGCAGTCATTCCTACCTGCCTGCCAGCATCTTGGGCAGTTCCCCTGCTATCCTTGGGTGAGGAGGTGGCCCCCTCCCCACCCTGGGGGGGATGGGCTTGGGTGAAAAGCATGGGTTACACTAGGTTTCCTGGACCCCTGCTCTCTGCCACATGTTCCCAAGTTCTGTACACTACTGGCTATTCATGTCCCCCTGCCCGGGGAAACTCTGTGGTTTTCCCATGAGTAGTCAGTCTGGCCTAGGCCCCAGTGAGAGCTGGATGAAATAAACTCTCTCAACATCCACGCAAAATATGGTCCCTTGATTCTTTCCAGGGGCAAATCTGTCTCCAGGGAGGGTTGCAGGAGACCCCACTGCAACGCTTGGGCACATTAGGATTTGTGTTCTCAGATTTAAGTTCAGGAGCCAGGTATTCCAGTATGCACAGAGAAGTTGCTCAAGACACTTTCCTCTGATTTCAGTGTGAAATATGTTCAAGGAACTCACATCTCTGCCAGTGCTTAGGAGCTGTCATTCTGTGTATACCACACTCATCCAAACTCTGGCAGGGTATGAAGGCTGGGAGTCTTTCTCTAGCACAAGTGTAGAGACCTCATCTGATATCCTCGTGCTGCCGCTGTGGATTTTTTGTTACTGTGTGCCTTGATTCGCACTATTGTCCCACCTACTCAAGGCCTCTCTTGTGAGGAAAGGTATGAAAGTGGGGCAGGTTGACCTTCCTTCTCACAGAAGCTTCAATGTTTGCATGCCTTGGGCTTATGTTGCCTGATTGTCTGAGATTAACATTAAAGGATATAAATTATATCTTACAGAAGGGTTTTATTTATTACAAAAAGGTTTTCACCCAGAGGGTGGTTGGGCACTGCAAGAGGCTCCCCAGAAAAGTGCTCATAGCACCAAGCCTGTCTGAGTTCAAGGAGAATTTGGACAATGCTCTCAGGCACATGGTATGATTCTTGGGGTGTCCTGTGCAGGGTCAGGAGTTGGACTCGATGATCCTGATGGGTCCTTTCCAACTCAAAATAGTCTGTGATTCTATGAAGTGACCATTGAAGCAATGTACTCTGGCAGCACCACATTTAAGGTTGAATGAATAACCTAGACAGAGGAATTTCAGGGATAGGGAACTGTATCTTTCTTTTCTAATAGTTTTGTGTGCTTTATTTTCTCAGCAGTGTCTTTTCAGCTGTCCTTTTTCTCCTGGCTTCTATCACAAGTATTGCTGTTTGCCTTCTGTGTACCTGTCAATACCTTTTCCCTCTGCCTGTCTCTTCCAACCTTCACAAAAACATCTGCTCCATCTTAAAGGTGTCTAACCCTAAAGTTCCTGTCCTAAGCACTGAAATTGGTTCTGTTCTTTCTTGTCCTCCCTCCACTGTAGGATCTTGCTACCTCTTCCCCCATGAGATCATTTGATTGAATAAAACGATTTTCTTTGATCATTAAGTGTTGTGTAGAAATGTATTATATAAATTGCAGTGACATTTAAATGAGTGTCCAAATACATTTATAAGAAGCCAAAACAGGAAGCAGATTCTTCACTTTCTCATATGAGAAGATCACATCAGATTATTAGAGGCAAAAAATAGCTGAAGAAATATTTCCCAGAGCTTTCACCAGCATAACATCATTGAAAAGCATCAAAGATCAACAATCCAGAGAGGAAAACTCTGTTCAAGAGAAAGTAAATTCGCTTGTGGTGACAAAAGTCACTCTATTTTCCTGGGCAAGGAGATATAGGAAGTGTTCTGCATTTGAGAATTGGGTGAGACGATACTGGCACTGGAGGATCCACAGGAAAACCAGCTCCTTACAACACACAGTCTGTCATGTCCCAAGTCCATTCCTCTACAACAGGGAAGCGGTCAGGGAGAATGTGCTGATGGAGGGAAAAATGTTCCAAGGAAACACAGAGCAAGAGAAATAACACACTGAAACCTTTTCCACTGTTAACCTGTACATGACTAATTGAGGAACAGTCTACCTACCCTAGATTAGATGGGGGTATGTCTCTCACTTTTCACACTCTTATCAATCATCAAAGCAGACGTGGAAGCTTCTACTCTCTTTGCAATATGTTTTAGCCCAGAGGTATGAATCACAGTGTGACTGTAGACTAATTATTGCCATAGTAGGGAAAGCTCCTTTTAGAGACAACCGAGGCCAGACCCTCCAAAGGCCAGTTGTGTGTTAGGTTTCATCACTCCTTGCCCACAGCATGGCTGAGCTGGCTATGAGCAGGTGGCAAATACTCTCCAGCTTTTGTTTCACTGAGACTGAGGGAAAATATAATCCCTACTGAGCAGGCAGGTGATGTTTCTGACTCCCTCTCACTGCTCACACAGAGCATGGAGCAGAGAGAGTGGCGCAAAAAAAATCCAGCCAACACCTTCCATGAAGTTTGTTATTCACTTGTTTAATGCCTGCGACTTGTTTGTAGCTGTATAGGGCATCACATCCACACTTGGAGGCAAACATCTCAACATCTTTTCATTTTTTCCTAGCACTGTCTCTTTTAGTACCCTTTCCCAACCTTTTTATATTTTGAGAACTCTTGCCCCACCTGCTTTGATGGAGAGTGGAGGAAAAGGTGAAGAACAGAGTTCACTTACAGTGTTTGGTAATGGTTTATGATGCTTCATCTCATTTCTGCCATAACTCTCTGTGAGTAAAATCAATGATACTTTCTCACTTGGCAGAAGAAACTCACACGTGATATATGGAAATTATTGTCTCAGTGTATGTGATCTGAATGCTAACAATTTAATTTCCTTCTCCTTGCTCCTCTGCTTTCAAGCTAACTTCTCCTTAACTGGCTGGCACTGTTCAGTTACAGTTAAAGCAACTTTTCTCACAGTGTATTTACCTTTGAAGATCAGTGCTACCTATTCCATCACCCCTTTTCCATTTTAGATCTGCAAAGGCCTTATATAGCTTCTTTATATTTTTTTTCCAGTCAGTGCAGAAAAAGGAATCACTTCACCCTACAAATCTTATGAGAGTGACAGTCTGTCATTCATACAAAGTTACTGGGTAAAATTTATTTTCCATCTTCACACATGACAATTATACTTGTGTTAAAAAAATTAATAGTAAGTATAAAATTAGCTAGGATTCAATAACATGAGACCAGACAGAAATATACGGAAAAGATATAATTAACAGCTTTGGGACCATAACATAACAGCATTGTAGTGACAGAGATTTCTGACTTCAGGGAAGTTATGCTTAAGATTTATTTTAGTTCAACTAAATCTGTATTACAGACTTGAGGAAAATGTGTGGTGGAACTGAGGTCCTCCTCAATGTACTTAGTGCCTTGTACACACTTTTTAATGTAGAGTATCCCAGGGATCAGAGGCAAATATTGGCTAACATCTTCATTAGTTACCTAGATGTTTGGAGAGAGTGCACCCTTCGCAAGTTTGCAGATGACACAAAACTGGGAGAGGTGGTTACCATAACAGTTGGATGTGCTGCCATTCAGAGGGGTCTGGACAGGCTGGAGAACTGGACAGAGAGGAATGCCGTGAAATTCAGCAAGGGGAAATGCAAAGTCTTGCATCTGCATCTGGTGAGGAATAATCCCAGGCATCAGGACAGACTGGGGGCTACAGGCTTGGAAGCAGCACTGCAGAGAAGGATCTGGGGATCCTCAGGGACACTGGGGTGACCATGATCCAGAAATGTGCCTTTGTGACCAAAGATGGTCAACAGCCTCCTGGCCTGCATTAGACACAGCATAGGCAGCAGGCTGAGGGAAGGGATTCTTCTCCACTCAGCACTGGTGGACCAGTGCATTTGTAGTGCTGGGCCCAGCTCTGGGCTCCCCAGGGGTACTGGAGTGAGTCCAGCAAAGGGCCATGAAAGTAATGAGGTTGAGAGACCTGGGATTGCTTGGACTGGAGAAGAAAATTTTGGGGGAAACTTATCAATGTGTAGAATGCCTGGTAGAAGAGAATGAAGAAGAGAATGACAGATTCTGCTCAGTGGTGCCCAGTAGCAAGACAAAAGGCAATGAGCATAAAATGAATACACATGAAATTGCATCTGAACACAAGAAAACAATTCTTTTACTGTGAAGTTGATCAAATACAGGCATAGGTTGTCCAAAGAGGTATCTCCACCTTTGGAGATATCCAAAACCCAACTAGATGCAGTCCTGAGTAAGTTGCTGTAGCTGGCCTTGCTTGAGCAAAGGTTGGACAAGAAAATCTCCAGAAGTGCCCTTTCAGTGATTCTGTGACTCTACATCTGAATTTTTCTGAAATTTCATCTTTTTGGTACCTTGTCAAGAAAAAGTAATGGATGCTCCCACACCACCTTACAAATCACAGAATTTCTCCCCCAAATAGTATATAAGAGTCTAACACCAACAGAGTTTAATTTTTCAAGGCTGCCACCTTGTAAGTAATTAAGCATCTTTGTTTTGTGTGAAAGGTAACATTCATTCAATCTGAAGTGTTGCAGTTTGTTTGTTTCTCTGCGATGGCATGGCAAGCTGCAAACCTCCCCGGAGAGCGCTGTGGGGCTGCACTGGGGACAGCGGCTGTTCCGCTTCCCGCAGCCCTTACGGGCAGCCCCACGCTCACACTCCGGCCTAGCTGTCGGCTCCACAGCACGGCGGCGATAAAGGAGGCGAGAAGGGTCTCCACATGGGGACCTCAGAGGAACTTTATTCACATGGCAACGTGCTGGTTCCCAAAGGCAGAGAGAGCTAGCACATGGCATAGAACTGGAGTTTTATATGGGGATGAGGGGGGCAGAGAGAGCACATGGACGAATGGTCTCAGGGCGCAGGGGCGGTACATGGGTGGAGTTGGGGTACCGAAACCAACAGGGAAAACCCGAGGGAGTGGCCAGAACTAGGGGCGGGGAAGGTACAACAAGATGGGAAGGGCAGGCAATTTAGTAAGAAAAGGAGGGGGGGGAAATACAGCACTACACTGGAGTTTACTTTAAGGAGTTTAGTTTAAGATATTTACTCTATACTTTCTTAAGTAAATCACTACATCAGAGATTCCAGCCTTCCTCTAAATGTAATGATGTCTTGAGAATGTCTGAATGCCATGAGAACTGACTCTCAGAGTTCACAAACCACATCTGCACATTATCTGAAATTACAGGAAGCAAAAATTACTTGCTATATTTTTTGCTTGAATAAAAACCTCAAAGTGCACAGAGAGAATATGGTCATCCCCTGCAGTCACTGGCTGATGCATCCCACCACCAGGGAGCATGTCAGACATTTTGTGAGACAGGGTGAAACTAAGGTTTCATATGGGGTATTCCACATAGCTCTTACTTAGCTGCAACATCTCAGTCAGTCACCTCCAGTCTTTGGACACTTCATGCTCCCAGTGACAGCCCTGCATCAGGACTATGTGATTCTACTGTGCCCTAGCCTACATTGTTCAGGAGAGGTCCTTCTGTTTGAAGTTGCCTTGGGCTCAGCTAATGGCAGTAGATCCTACCTGTTGTTGAGTCTACGTGTTCTACCTTCACTACCATGACACTGATACCCAAAGTTTTCATGATATTTAACAAAAAAAAGGAAGGAGGGGTTTGGGAGGGTCTTGGGCGGTAAGAAAGAATTTGAGTATAGAAATGTTCTGCAGGAAATTGGATCTTTTCTGTTATCCTGAGTTACCACAGAAGCATAAACAAATACAGAAGGCAGCACACATTATCTGCACTCTATCCTACAAGCCAAGTGTAAGCAGGGATGTGCTTTTTAACTCATTCACATTTTTCTGTAGGCTTAATGTCTTTCAGATTAAACAGGTGTGAGATTTGAAGTCATTGTTGCTATCAGAGTGTGAGGAAAAATACAAAGCACTCTCATCTGAAATAATTGGAAACTGTCTACCTGACTGTAAAGGAAATGAGGAAAACATCAACTTTGAAAAATTCTTTTATGATACCCTAGAAAGCAAGATGCATGTGATATTGCTTGTTATGAAGTATTACGTAAAATAATCTCTTTTGCATAACCTGCACTAATTTCATGTTGTTTCTTCAGTACTGGTTTACTGTCATCCACAAAGTCTACTGAAATCATTAGAGATAGGTTCATGCTAACAGATTTGAAAGCTCTTCTCATCCAGAAGGTCTAACTGGACAAAATACTGTGCAGTTTATATCCACCTTTAACCCTTCACTTCAATTCCATGGGAGAAAAGCAAATTTTGGAGGACAGAAGGCAGTGGCAGGGCACCCTGGAAGTCTTCCAGCATGGATGTGTGAGGACCGTGGTTGTGCTAGGTGCCCGCAAAGCCACTTACACTCTTCACATAATCTGTGAATCTTTCATTGATTTCAGCAACTCAACTTTGAACAGGGCACTCAGTCTCTTAACTACTGTTAAAAACACTTCAGATAATTAAAACTGGTACAGCTGGGAACAAAGATTTAGTACCGCTTGAACTCATGGAAAACAGAATTGCTTCATAAGTCCTCCTCAGCAAGACATGGCCAGTCCAACACCAGCTCTGATCTAAGTTATCAAATCAGTGATCTATATTTGCTGCCACTTTTCCTGCCTGAAAAGTTTACAGTGACAGAATGACCAGATGAGACTTCAGATGAGCCTTTAAGAAATTAGTTTAGGATTTACTGCAATAGGAGCAAGTTATAAAGCAGCCAGAGGCACTAGTATTTGGATTCAAAATGCATGAAACCACTACTTTTTCTGCTGATCCTACTCACTTTTTTTGTCTCTTTCCCACTTTCACCACAGAGCTCACAGAAAAGTCATTAAAGATTGGCAGCTCTCTCCTTCCTTATGTGGCCAACTTCCTCCATGAAATCAGTTACTTAACTGCCCTCTCTATATAAAGATATGTTGGAGCACAGAGGAAAATGCTTGGGTGCCTAGTTTTAATAGAACACTAAACATACAGGGTTTAATTCAGGGTAATAATTGTGATTTGATAACTTTTAGCAGACACATCATTAATAAATCCTTCATGCAATTTTCCTAAACTAGTATTTTACTACTATCATTTTTTTCTTGACCCCATGTTTAAAGTAAATGCCTGCAAATTCATATGTTTAAAGCTGAAGAAATTGCACAGAGAGAACTTCTGAATTTGCCACTGGATCTCAGGAAATAGAGCATGGTGCCAGAGCAGTAAAAATGCAGGGCCCAGGGTTATGAGCAGATCTCTGTGATGTGAGTATTGACAGAAGGACTATACCTCTCAGAAAAAATCATTATATCAAATTCCAATATCAAATCCCAATATCTTCGCTTTTCAAGGCAAGGGAGATTAAGAGCTGACATTTCAAGACCAAGTCAGAGAACCTACTGATTAAACACTAATCCAAACTGTCCTTTCTCTGCCATAGTCAAGGAGGAGAGCGAGCTGTATTTAAAAAAGAGTATAATTTTGTTGATTGATTTGCAGAGCTGTTGCATATTTCTCAAGGTTATGACTTTAAAGTTTGCAGTGAAACATGGAAGTCTAGTTTTGGTGTGTTCCAACGTGAGAACCGAAAATACTACATACTCTGTTCTAGTGAGAGCTAGTTAGCTTTGTATGTGTAGATCACTTATGTTCTCACAAATTTTATTCTTGAAATATATCACCCAATCACAGATGTGCCCAAAGAAACCTTGAAAAGAGATTTTTAGCCACTGTTAGGCTGATTCAACTAGTAATATCTTGTTGCAGTGGGGTTGGCCTGCAACCTTCCCTGGCAGACACCTTTGGCCCGTAGAAAGAATTAGAGGACAATATTCTTTGCAGATATTCAGAGATGTTCTTTATTTTCTCACAGCCTTGTGGCTGGGCCTAGCACAGACTGTTCAGAGAGCTCTCCCGAATCATCTCCACACCCCACTACGTACAGCATTACCAGGGTGGGGTTACATTTGAAATGACCAATGAGAAACAGGATTAGGTACTGTCCTGGGTTACCTGGTATTCTGTTACCATTTTTAGCAATGTTCCCTGCCTCCTCCCTCTGGACTATCTTCTGTTAATGTGCCTGTCAATGATTCACTCATAACTTGCTCCTGGACTCTCTCCTGTTAA
>VYZQ01012414.1:28286-41904 GCA_013400655.1 Mystacornis crossleyi | reverse complement strand
AATTAATTCTGAAAATCAGGGTCCTGTCTACAGGCAAGCAATCACATATATGGAAGAGATGAGGATAAGCACAAGGCTTGATAAACTGGTATGCAGACAACGTGTACATTCCTGACAGCAAAGATGTATATAGGTGTATATAGCCTGTGACAGAAGCACATTGAGAATAAGTGCCAGTTCAAACCTCATCTCTGAACCTGCATCACTTTACAAAGTCTCCAAAGGCTCTTCTTACTTCCTCATCAGTTATTTTAGTGATTTGGAAAAAATAAGAGAGCTAGCATGCTTTATATATATATTTTTTTTTTAAAAAGCAAACTCATTATATTCCCCATATTTCTTCTTTTGTCCTATGAAATCTAGAATAATATGGAGGTAATGTGTTTTGGTTTGGTTTAAGTTCATGCTGACTATCATAAGTAATTTGATAATGAATAACTAGCTATCATAGAATGCCAGTGAGAGAAGTGCTAGCCAAGAACATAAAATATTTTTCTAAGAAAAACCTTCTTTCCAAGAGTTCCAAATAACTCATGAGGTCTTATTCCCTCATAGGCCTATATTTCACTACAAGCAATTTCCCCCTTGCGGCTGTCCCTACACAATTTTCTTTAAAGTGCTTCATGGCAACCTATATTTTGTTCCTTGGCTTCTTTTCTGTATCCTTTCTATATTGCGTGTGCCACCTCCCCTTTGCACAGGCACTCTTCCTCTGCTACTATATTTGCTGTAAAATCCCACCTGCACTGCAGCCCTCACCACGCATCAGCAATTAAGGACTGTCTGCTTCAAACTTACTGGAATCAATTGACCATATTAGTCATTCGTCCTAGTAGTTAACCAGTTTCCTTCTCGTTTGAATTTGGAAAAAAAAAATGTGTCAGTTTAATCTGAAACTTTGTTTTAGTTCAATTGAAGACACTGCAGAAGTATCTGCTCTAATAAAGGCACACAGGAGAGATCCTGCCACTTCCTCTGATACTGCAATCATGTTTAAAACAAACCCAAACCCCAAAGCCATGTTACTCATGGGAGGTGACACTGAAGCCCATTTTCCAGCTACATTTTAGTATTTTGCCACCTGTTGTCATTATAAGCATGAGTATTGATCGCTTCAGAAAAAAATCCACTGAATTTCATATTCAACATGGAAGGGCAAAAGAGTAGTATCTTCCAGAGAGACAAATACATTAAAAATTACTGCTTAGTTTTATTGGTATTTCATTTAATACTATATTATTTTAATTGCAGTATTTAAATTAACAAGGAAAAGCTGGTTTCAATACTAGAACTGAACTCGTTGTTACTTCCAAGTTGACATTTCTGTGCACCATGAGAACTGCATAGGTGACTGAGATCATCTTGAGTGAAAGAAAACATAGGACTAAATTATCTCTCTTTAACTGTCACATACAAAAAATACCAGATTAAAGGCGACCATGTCAGAAATATCAGTTAATATTTTCAATTAAGTTTGAACACTTCCTGGAAGCTCTTTACCCCTTAAAGAAAATCTAAATTGAAACTTGTAACAGTTACATCTAATCATGTCTTCTTTGGCCATAGCTACAGTGTCTGAGTATCTGGCCATATTTACAAGGAAAAATCAGTAAATAGTACGGTAAATAAAATAATTAGTTTCTTTTAGTGTTAAGGTAACCAAAACCGCTGAAAAATACTATCCTGTAAATTTTATAGAAATAAAAGCCATCACAGATTGTTATCCAGTGCCCAGATTTCTTCTGCTGGGCAAGTGTTGGTGACCACATTTCAGTAGCTTCTGTCCTTACTCCTTTTTGGTCAAGGTTGAAGTCAGGACATGCCAGAACGAGCTCCTTGTTTGAACACTGCAGGTGTGGAGAGACAAAGTCCTTCATTATTGTGGTTCTGTGTGTCTGTGCAATTTATACAAATTTATGGAAGGAAATAAAGAAGTGCTCTGGCATCTGGGGTTTAGATTTTTTCAGGTAGATTCCAGATTGCCAAAATTCTGAAGTTTTAGGAGTATTAATATTTTACACATTTGTACATACTATATGACATGCACAGCTTAAAAAGAACAGGCAATCTAAAGAACTTTGAACATACCAATAATAGCATGGAGGATGTGGATCTTTTGTGTTCTATACATTTCCTACATATTCTTCAAAAAACACTAAATATTTTTGCCTAAAAGAAATGAGAAAAATCAAAGTCAACTTTTAAACTTATGAGGTGCTAGAGTTTGGAGGTAGCTACCATCCTATAAGACTGCTGTTGCAGCAGTTACACTTCCGAATAGAACTGGAAAGACTCAGAGAAATTATAAAGGTCCCAATTTGTAACAGCGTAATCCCTGTTTGGAAAATAATCTACCTTTCTAACATTTTTTTATTTTTTCACTCCTAAGATCAGTAACACAAACTTTTACAAATTTGAAGTTTAATGAAAATCTAGGAGAGATGAAGCAGAAGGAGAGCTGTTCCCGAAGTGAAACACTAGTGCCCGTGGTTCCTGGGCATTCTTCCTTCCTGAGACAAACTCAAAAGTCCTTTTACTCAGGGCCTCAAATCACGCCAGGTCTGCCTGAATAATCAAGAATCTACTTCCAAAATTACCAAAGAGATTAAGACGCCAAGTTCTCAACGTTATATACCTGGTGTGTGTGTGTTCCTGTGTGTGTAGGATGCTTCAAATGGCAGGACACCTGCTATGCAACTACTTAGCAAAGCGTTACCACTTACTTTTATCTTGAGTATGTTCAGATCAAGAGGCAGAACCCACCCCCTTTTTTCTTCTGGTTTCCTGTTATTGTTGCTGCAGCTGTATATTGCTTCTTCCATTTCACTTTGTGCCTTCAATAAAGAGCTAAGTTGTGACTCTTGCCTTAAAATTGTGTCAGACTTGTGAACGTTGGTTTTGAATTACTTTGCTACCTGAAGATTATTGTCGAAGAGACTGTTCCTTCTTAGGAAAGGAGGTAAGAATATATTTGTTCTACCTACATCATGTTCAGATGCGTGAAGTTCCAGGAATCTCTCTTGGGTTTGACAAATTGAATTTGGAGTGATGATGAAAAAATAAGCTGATGATAAAATATTTGATCCTTCTCGAAGTATTTAAAACATCTTTCCTCAAAGTTTTTCACTAGAACAGGTTAAAGCTTCCTTCTCCTCAGGATTTTTTTCACCTTACTACAAAACCATAGAAATGTGGGGAGGTTGCTAATATCCATAGGAGATTGATTTCATTTTCTCTGTATTTACTGACAAATTTTCTGGAAGATAAAAATGTTAGTTTTAAAGCAAGAAAAACATGCATTTGTAATTTTTTGCTTGCTACAGTTTTTCAAGCAAGATGGTTACATTTCCTTCTAGACTGTTCTGTTCTAACATAATCATTATAATTCCACATTCTTCAGTTTATAATAGAGATGTCTAAAATGGTCAACAACTGAAAAATCAGTGGTTTTTTTTTCCCAGCATAACTGGAAATACATCTCTCATTCTTCACAGCTAAAGGATCCATCTGCAAGCACACACCCATGCACAAATACACACATATATTATACAAATGAGAACATATTTAACATTTACATTTTAATCACAGTAGGACAAGATTTCTGTGTGCTCCTTTTCCTTGCTTTTTTGGGGGCGGGGGGGGAAGGGGGAGTATTGATTGGTTGGTTGGTTGGTTGGTTGGTTGGTTGGTTTGGTTTGGTTGGGATCTTTGGGTTTGGTATTGGTTGGCTGGGGTTTTTTTTGCTTTAGTATCTTCTTTGAATATCATCATACATGGAGCTTTTTTTACTGGTCTCAAATTAAGTGGAAGTAATTTGCTGTGGAATGCTGTGGAATGAAATACTCAAGCTTCATGACTGGTTGAAAATAATTTCAAAAGGAGATGAGTGGTACTTTTTAGGGAAAAAGCATTACTATGTATTTCCTCAGTGATCAGGAATGTGGGATTTAGAAATGCAGTAACATTTGGAATCTAAAGTAAAAAACATACCGCCTCCTGTTTGGTTACAGCTGAGCACTCAAAATCATTTTTTTATCATTCCTTCAACAGCTATGATTTTGCTTCCCTTCCAGATTATTCATCCAAGGGGAAAAATACAACCCTTTTTAAACTTGGTCTCCAACTTCAAATGCTACCTTCAGACAAACAAGCAGACAAACCCATTGCAATCACAATCCCTCTTCTCATTTTACATTTGCTTGGGTCCACGTTAACAAGCACAGTGTGAGAAGGAATCATTTTTTGTTTTAAGATTTATTATATTATTCTGAAATTCATATTCCACGCGTGCGAACTTCAAGTGCAATTCATGAGATGAGGCTGTTCTGTGTACTACCTGTGCAGTTGATACTTTGTTAGGTGCTTAGCAGGTGGTTCCTATAGCTGATACGGGAAAAGCTGACTGAGTTAAGAATACTGAGCCATGAGAGGATCTGAACAGGTTGCTCTCTGGCAGGCAGCTGCCTCTGGATCATGTTCAAACTACCCAGACTAGGCTCTGAATTTTCACTTTTGCAGGACAAGAAGGACAGTCAGCTAAACCTAGCAACCTGATTCTTAGCACATGAATTAGAAGCCTGTATTCTGAATATAATCAGTCATAAAAAAATTAACACAACTGGTTCTTGAAGAGGTTTTGGTCAAAATTTATCACCCACTATAACAAAATATAGGTGGTTTGCTAACATCAGAAGCTGGGATGACTGAGACATCTTACTCCCTTCCTCACAAGCCATTTTTCCTAAATGTTTTCCTTCTACCTGCTGTTATGTGAAACACTCATTACAGTTAAAAACATTAATTCCGACTCTTTACTAGTCTATCAATGAAGAAAACCCTACAGCTTCCTCCTAAGGCACCTCTGAGATCCTACAAAGAGTAGTTCAGTGTCTTCATTTGGAGACAGTCTCTCTTTGCTTAATGTAAGCCTCGATATCTCTGGAGAAGGATGGAGTCACCTCACAGTGAGTTTCCCAAAGAAGGTCAGCAGGTGATGTTGGGAAAGAAGCGTGACCAAAATAGGTCCTGACCTCCAGGCTTTACAGCACTTTGTTCAGAAGGCAAAATCCTCTTCCCAGGGTGCAGTCTGGGAAAAGTGGGAGCATTGGTGGAGGAGATGCTCATGGTTAGAGGACTCAGCTGGGAAATGAGGGGCCTGAGATGCTGGCCAGTACCCTTCAGAGGGGATTTCACCCAGTAACTTTGTTTTCCTGGAAGGCGCCTGAAGAGCAAGTATGGCGAGGCTGCTGGGTCACCCCACAAGAAACAGCATCATGAATTCAAAAGAGAAAGCTGGAGAAGAGGCAGCTTTGTTCTCCAGTCTCTGTGGGAAAGCGGAAGTGCTGGGGTCTGCTCACAAAAACTGAAAGGAGCAAGTTGTGACTGGTAACAAAAACAGGGTAAGTGGTAGCGATGGTAGGTGGCATGAGAAATGTGAGCCAGGGGTATGAGGGAGCATAGAGCAGATTGTGATGATTGCAGAGCTCCAGGAGCTGGAGTAGAGGGTGAGTTTTGGCATCCTTGAGTTCTCAGGTGGTGATGGAGTATCGCTTCCCACAGCAAAAGGGTGATAAGAGAAGCTGTGTCCCCACAGATGGTGAAAGCTTTTCCTTCCCCATCCCAAAGCTTGAGAAAGATCTATAAGCTCTTTCACACCACATCACCAGCTTGTATGGGAATTAAACAAATCGTGAAGAGCCTTTACTCCAGTTGTTCTCAAGGGTTTATCAAAAAAGGGGGAACCATAACTCTACTCAGCAGGCACACACAAACTAGATTCTGACCAAAGTTATAAATCTTGTTTACTTTCTTGAAAACTACCTTTTCCCCTAAATTGCATACATAGATTTCTGGATTAAAAAGAGATTTAAATGACTGTATGTAGTGGGGCAATTCTGTGACTTCCTTATTACAGAGGAATAAGGTATCATAAAACACCTCCTACTCGCCGGCTGGAAAAAGAAGAATACGTGAGGCAATTTTCCCCTTTCCCATACATGTGGGCAGAGGGTGGGCCGTCAAGTGGAAAAAATAGGAGAAAGACTGATTGATACTCTACTGAAAAGGCAAAATAGACTAAATAGGACTGAAAAAAAAACACTATTAGCCCAGAAGTAAAGACAGACCAGTCTGCCTAGTGAATAATAGGAACAACAGAAGTGATCCATTGGATATTTCTTATCAGAAAGTTATCAGCAGCTTTACTTAAAACCTAAGTTTCTTAAATAAAATAAAACACCTTCCATTTATTCAAGAATTATAAATGAATTAAAAATTACTTGTTTATCCAGCCACTCCAAAAATAAAAATTTGTAATAACTGAAGCAATATACCACAAGGACAAAATTACTCCAACACACTTCCTTAAAAATCATTTTGGTTTCCAAAATTAATGTTCCGTTGAGTAGAGTACTATACTGTAACACCGACGTTAGGCAGGATTTGTGCTGACTGATTGATGCCATCTGTTCACAACTCGGATGTCACTTTCTCTAGCTTTCAAATAGGGAAAACAAAAAAGCGAAACTAGCTCTTCCCAATCTCAAGTAAGGTATTTAGTGAATTTAGTTGAATTTTCAACATTTACTGCACTGTTTCTTTGGGAAGAAAAAAAAAAAATAGCACTGGTACCAAAACGTTCAGTCACAGTTTAGCAAAAAGGACCCTGCAAGTTATCCGTGCATTAAAGAGAAGGAAGCATTGTAATTAGCAAGTGTTTTGCTAACAGCTAGAAATGTACATCCACTCTGTAGGCTTGTTGGAACATAAACTGCTTTTTTCTCCCGACATCTGTTATCCATTAAAAAAAAAAAAAAGAAAAAAAAAGAAAAAGAAACAACACAGGGACCTAGCAACCAAACTTTACATACAGCATCTTAAAGAGGCAGCACACAATGGATCACTCCCTTCCTTCAGCAACGGGGAACCCTTTTCCTGAAACAAACGGAATGAGCAGAGCAGGGGATATGGGGAGTGCCAACCCATTCAGACACAAACCCGCTACGGGTTACCAATCTGCTGTCAGCAGTGTGAGTCTGTGATTACTGACACTCACAATTTGCAGGCAAAACTCCCTCCCGGCTTAATTCCTTTGATTTCATCTGATTCCCCCGACTTCCTTGGAGCCGGTTCTCCTGCGGAAAGCCCGGCGCCCTCGCAGCCTGTCCCTCAGCAGGATCGGGAGCCGCTCCTCTCCGCACCCGAACAAGGCAGGGCAGGGCAGGGCAGGGCAGGGCAGGGCAGGTCCGTCCCGCCGGGTGCCCCTCACCGCCCCGGGGAGGAGCCGGCCGGGCGACCCGGCCCTCTCCCGGCTCCCGGGGCTCTGCGGGCCCGTCCCGCGGCCGCTGGGGGGCACCCGGGCGCTCGGCGGCGGCGGGAGCGGGAGGGGCTCGGTCGGTGCCGGCGGCTCCCGTCAGGGCCGAGGGGCGGGGATGTCCTGGGAGGAGGCGAGCCGAGGGGAGCTGCGGCGAGCGGGAACCGGGCGGCGATTCCTGGCGCCCGTTCCTCGGAAAGGGGCAGCCGGGGGAGGCCGAGAGCGAGCCCCGCGCCTGCCTGGCCGGGAAGCGCTCCCGCTGCCGGTGCTGTGCCCGCTGCCCGCCCGCCCCGACACCGCGCTGCTGTGCCGGGAACAAAGAGCCCCTTACCGGCACTCAAAGGTGTCCCGGCCGCTACTGCGGCTGCAGAAACGCCTTGTCCCGGGCTGGGTCACGGCCAGAAAGCTCCCAGGAGTGGCAGGGCTGACAGAGACCTCCTGCGAGGAAGGACCAAGGTCTGCAGCCGCTATGGCATCAAACTGCTCCCGGGCAGTGGGCCCGGGGCTGGCCCCATGGAAGCACCAGGCAGAGGCCGTGGCGCGGGCCCAGAGCATCTTGTCACTGGCCGATCGCGTCCGAGAAGGGTGGCCAAGAGATTGACGAAAATTACGGTGCCCCTCTACTGCACTCTGGGAGCTGGCAGATCTGTGCTGAGGCAGTGCTGGGGCCCCCCAGTTACAGGAGAAACTGGTCTGGTAATGGGTGTCTAAACAGGTCTGTGCCTAAAACCCTACAAAAAAGACGGGGTGGGGGACGGTGGTGCTGGGCTTTGGTGGTCCAGGGAAGAGGAGGCTGATGAGGGGCCTGGTGATTGCTTCTAACTACTTGAAGGGCCACCATGAAGGGGACAGTAGTGCCAGATGATGTAACAAAAATGCTACATGTGCAGTCTTGGGAGGTACAGTCAGGAGGGTTGTTCGAGACTATGAATGCCTACAGCGTGAAATACATGAGAGGGTAATTAACATTTTCCAGAGAGTTTAGCCCTGGAGGTGATAGCACATTTCACTGTGAGAGCTGAACTGTCTATGTATGTAGCTAACTTTTCTTGTCCAAACAGCACTACTATCAATAGTTCTGTGATCAGGAATTCCTCTATTCAGCCAGTCACATCACAGCTGACCTTGGAGAGGGGTAACGGTCCTCCTTCATTTAGGAGATCGGACTCTTATGACCTCCAGAAACCTTCCAACTCTTTTTTAGTGACTCCATGATTTGCATGCTTGTTAAGTTTGACATCTCTGTCTCTAGACAAATTAAGAAAATACAGAAAACGGAAAATAAAATGTAGTGTAACTTACCAATAAAGTTTTGTATTTATGTTGTACAAAGGGTATAATACCACACATAGTTTATTATTTTTGCACATTATTTCTGTATGTCCCAGCATTTGTAAGTGCTTTTATAGTTAGGTGAATGAGATTAAGCACTCATTTTTTCCTATGATGGAAGAAAATTCCTTTGGGACAAACCTTATGTCCTGGTTTAAACCACTTGGTTAAACTACAATATCTTAATACAGCAATTTTTGCCTGGTAGACATCCCTCTCCTGCAACTACTTACAAAATAAATTAGTTGACCCATTTTGACTCTCTTGACTCACTAGGTGTGGATATTGATATATACAAAATATAATACAAATATATTGTATTATATAAATAAAACATAATACAAAATATTGTAGTATTTTGAAAGCACTTTGTATCTTAGTGTTAAAAAGAAAATAGCTTTGCCTCAGACATCAGGTGCTGCTGTTAGAAGATAATAATTCTGTGGAGCGGGTGTTATGTTATGCTTCCTGGTTGCATGTAGATCTATGGATAGATACTAGGAGTAATCAAATGATAAATCCCAATCTAAACAACGGTGAATTTTTTACCTCAGTACCACAAAGGAGCAGCATTACCAATGAGAACTATAACTGTTAACTTGTGACTACAGAGCCTAATTTATCAAGATACAGTATAAACAAAATTAATTGAATTTGTGGTAATACACTTGACTATATTCAAGTGGCCTCCTTCAGACATGAGTCTTGAACAACAAAATTTAATCTAGCAAATTCCAGTGTAGTCCCAATGTGTGGTTTTTCATGCTTTTTTTTTTTTTTTGTAAGCAAAATTGACTTTTCGTTTCTTCAGAAACGGTAACTTCAGTCAAAAGTGGAAATTTGCAATATTACTGTTGGCACCTACAATGAGAAATACCCAACTGCACTATTTAACAAGGAAGAAAAGACTAAGCAGCCGAAATCTCCTTACATTTTTGCAAACAGTGTTTAACAGTGATAGCTAAGAAATTAGGATGTTTTTATAATTTTACTGATTTATAAATAATCAATGCATTTCAAAGCATTAAAAGACCATTGCAGATTTCCTGCATTTTAGCCAAGAAAAAAGATGCTGTTTTGTAGAATCCAGAAGTGTGAGATCTGACCAGGAAAGTTATCTCTTTATGGTTCAGCAGTCATGGACTAAACATATATTTCAGTGTATTACTAAAAAAAAAATCTTATCATTAAATCTACAACTCTATATTTTTTTCTCATTCTTCAAACATCTCATTTACATTCGTGACCTAACATAGTTCACTTGTATTGTTCATATAAGTGTTAGTGTCACATAGTTCACTAATATTTGTTTCTTCAACAAAATACCTGCTGAAATTTTTTTTAGGGTTAGTGTCTCTGTGCCAGTTGGGATGACTGGAATTAAAATGAACTCACCTTACACTGGATCTCACACTAAATAAGATTTATTGTTGCATTCTATGTCATATCTGTGCTCTGAGCCCTCAGCTGGGTTCTGTCAGGAGTGCTGTGGCTCAGGCAGTTAGCTTCATCCATAGAAAACCATGAATAGCAAGTTTTCCTTGGGAAGGAGATACTACCTGCACAAGCTCCCTTTTCAAAATATAACTAAACAAGAAACAGGAACTAACACCCTTCTAAGAGGTGGAGAATGGCCTCAGGGAATTCCTTTTCCATGGATGTTCTCAATCCTCTCTGAAGGCAAAGTGGTAATAGAAAAGAAGAGGTATATCTGAATGACATTTTTCTTCACCCTAATGACCTTAATATTGTTCTACAGCCTGTAGCAAAGCACCAAAAAATGCATGAAGGTTTTCACATACTCACAGAATGGTTGAGGTTGTAAGGGACCACTGGAGGTCATTCAGTTCAACCCCCCTGCTCAAGCAGAGTCCCCCAGAGAATTTTACTCAGGACTGCATTCAGACGTCTTTTGAGTATCTCTGGGGAACGAGACTCCACAACATCTCTGAGAAGCCTGTTCTAGTGCTCAGTCTACTGCACAGTAGAGAAGTTCTTCCTAATATTCAGGTGGAGCTTCTGTGCATCAGTATCTGCCTGTTGCCTCTTGTCCTATTGCTTGGCACCACCGGGCAGAGCCTGACTCCCTCCTCTTGACACTCCCCCTTCAGATACTTAAAGGCATTGGTGAGGTCCCCTCTCAGATGTCTCTTCTGGAGGCTGAACTGGACAGCTTGTTCTCCACCACGACTCCCCAGGACCACAGAGCTGCTTTCCAGCAGGTTGGTCCCCAGCCTTTGCTGCTGCCTGGAGTTATTCTTCCCCAGGTGCAGGACCTCGAATTTGCCTTTGTTGAATTTTATTCAAGCACCATTGGTGGTGTTTAATATTTTTGAGGAGAAACCAAACCTTTCACACCAGCAACATAAATGGAAAAACATGGAAATATCTGAGAGCACAGAATAGCCTCGGAGACTGAAAGATGATGGAAGGGGGTTAGTCCCATCCACGCAGCCTCTTCAGTAAACTGAGGGCGGTTCATCCTTTGCAGATGGTGGGATCCCATTCCACTCAAACCTTTAGATGCCTTGGTAAAAACATCATCAGTATAACCTCTCTCTCATACTGTGTAGACAGTGCACATGTCAGCAACAAGCCTGGCACTGCAACACGCAGGAACCAGATGTGAACACCAGAGTGGGTGTGTGCTGTCCTCCACCGGGATTTCACTGGCTGTTTCCAGCACCACAGACAGGCATACAGGAACTCCAGCTTAACCTGAAAAGGCGAGCGTAGGAAAATGTTATCAAATCTTCAACAAGTTAAAGGCCAAATTTTATGTTTTCCAACATAAAAAAGCTGAAAGTTCTCAGGATTTTTTAGTGTTTTGATAATAAATAGTGATAATAGATAGAGTAACTAATACTGTTTGTGCGTTGTACAGATTTGTTTTATCGAACGTCTGGTGTGGATTGCATTTGCATACGTGCACAAGTAGACTACAAAGGTTTCTGCTAAGAGCTGTGTAGCGTTACACCTAAAAAATATGAGAACTGCCAGTAGAGTGAACTGTCCTCAAAGCTGTATCTAGCTTTGTTGGAGAAGAAACTGGGCTTGTTTGTTTGGAGTATTTTGTCCAGAAAAAAAGACCATAAATGAGTTCATGCTTATATAGTGTGAATGATAAGGAGATGGGGGCTCAGAAGTAAACTGGGGAGGAATGCCATTTCATACAGAAGCAAATGTATCTTTTGAAATTTAATTTGAGATTTACACAAGCATCCAAAACAAAATTTAAATAATATTTAATTGCTTATATGGGTTGGGGATCTTTTCAGCTTTTCAAAATGGTAGGGAAACATGAATGATAAAGTCAACTCATAATTTTTATAATGGAATTATAATGGAGTTGGGCACTTCTGGAATTAGACTGGTGCTTTTAATGACATTTGGACAGAGAGCACTTTCCCAGTTACACCAAATGGCAGTTCTTGCTATTAATAATGTTGGAGTCAACATTTTTTTCTATGAGGGTATGTTTTTGAGGAAAGGCCATAAACAGAGGAGTTATATTTTAGAAATGCTTCAGTGGTTACTTAATAATTGCAACATCCAGTCATACATTAAACTTTGAACAGCTTCATGATAATCAAAGGGTTATTCTTCATATTTCAGAATGTGCCAAAGGCATTATGTTTAAAGCTTAAGAAATTAGTTAAACAATTGCCACCTTATTGGTTTACTAAAAGACAATATAAATAATAATATAAAAACAATATATATGTAAAAATGGAAGAAATTAGCTTTAATGCATGTATAATGTTAGATTTCTTCAGAATATAAAAAGAATAGAAATAATTTTTAAATTGTAGAAATAATTTTCAGACTGTTTAATTTTTAAGGCATGAAAATGGTGTTTATGAAAATTAACCAAACGGTCTTTATTCATTATGTGGACAAAATGGCAATTAGGAAAAGAATTTTAGAAAAATACATATTTGTACAAATTATTTCAGCTAAATTTAATATTGCTCTTGTAGCTGTGTAGATAAAACAGAGTTAATACTCCCACTTTATCCCAGCTGCATAGAGAACATGATTATACTCCACATATTCTAATGTGTTACTTTGAAAACAGCTGGGAAGAGTATCAACTCACATTGCTTTTTAAAATTAAAACTGGAAGACAAACTATTCTTTCTATGAAGAAGTTACTTTACATGTGATATTAATATCTACACTAACAAATTCAGGTTTCATTTTAAACCTTCCTAAAGGTGTCAAATTTTTTACACTTAAAACTTTCAGGTATACAAAAGTGATGAACCTTCGTTCCATAGTGATTTTTAGGGTAAAATTCCTCTCAGCAGATTGTAGACATGAGTCATGTAAACAATTGCATCTGAAGTAGTCATTGTAGGCTCTCCTTGGAGAGAACTTTTGGGATACAATTCATCTGGCCAGCTTAAGGTTTCTTTAGTGATATGTGTTAAATTACACCAAAGAATCACCTGCTTCTTTCCACTGACTGCAAAAGAAAGGGCTGGCACACATCCCACCCTTTGCCACCTAGCTGTCCTTTAGAGCTTTACCTTGTATTTAAATATAATCAACAGAGTAGATTCTTCCTCCACTCCTAAAAAGCTAGATTTATCGGATTATATATTTTGACATGTAACTGTTTCAACATCATTTTTATTTCTTGGAGCCTGAATAGCTGTGAAAATATGCCAGAATCAGTTTTATCTACAGTACCTTGGATTACTGAATGTTAGCCTTCCTTTTTCTATTTGGCTTGTTTGGGTTTTTCTTTCCTGGATTTTCAATAGTTGTTTTGAAATATTTACAGATACTGTAAAGTTGTTTCTACGGGTGTCTGAAATTGAAATCTTCATCACTCCAAAAGAACAAATATATACATGAAACCCAAAATTTATACAAAAACTGCTGAACAGGAAGATCCATGTATGTAGCTGAAACTGTGCTATATGAACAAGCATTTGAGAGTGTGTTGTACTAAATATTGAGTTTGGG
>VYZQ01012413.1:0-30499 GCA_013400655.1 Mystacornis crossleyi | reverse complement strand
GTGCCTGCAGTTCAATGACAGCTATCAGACAAATTGCAGTGGTGTCTGGGGGCTAAGTACGGATGCATCGTCTCTTTGGGCATTACAGTAAGGAACAACTGGAGGACAAAACTAAAAAAAAAAGAATACAACTAGTATGGAATATCAGCATCAAGTAGGGAGATATCCCTTGGCAACAACGAGAGTTCATTTCCTTTGAGCGTATCAACTGGAAATATCCAAGTGATAGTGCAGGAGTACGATTTTTAATGCTTAAAATCACTGACAGAAATATTGAGATTTTTCAAGTACCGAGAACAAACCAAAGCATCCCCTAGATATTTGTGTGACTGAGAAGTCCCCTACAGGAACCAGGACTGCACTGGGCACTCCCATGCAGAGCTGCCTCAGCCCAGGTGCCTGCACAAACACTGGCTTCTCCCTCCCTCCCTCGGGTCCCCAGAGTCTGCTTTCCCACAGCCAAATGGAAAGATTTCCACGTGCAAGCCCACAACTTTCCAGCAGAGCTGGAAGCTGCCACATCCTGTGTGTCTCTGTCGGTGAGAAAGATGCTGTGAGGACTTGCATGTTTTCGGGAGATAACTTTATTTACCCAAGAGGCTACAAAAGCACCCGGTCTGAAATCAGATCCTTAAAGGAAGGCTTGGGGTGTTGTTATTTCTCGGAGCTGAAAATGCTGGAATTAACAGAACTGTCATATTTTAGCAGGAACAAACTACTACGATAATTTAGTCTAACCTGCCAGAAATCTGCAGGATAATGTACTCTAGAACCTTTGTACATTAAAGAAGATCTTTGCTCTTTTTCTTCTTAATCTACCCATTATCTGTAATGCATATATTTTCTCACGTTTAGTACAGTGTGCCAGGGACCAACTCAAGACAATTAACACAACATGAAAGAGTATTAGAAGACGGACAAAGAATAGCGATCCAGATGCAAAAAATAATCGGTGTTGCAGCACTTTAAAAGGTTTTGAGATTCACAGAGCTAACGAGAATATCCTGCACTATGTTGCACAGAATTCGGCCGATGTGGAAGGGATAGAAATCCAAATGCTCTGCGGCAGAAGCCAGCCTTTAGCTGAGATGGAAAAAATACCACGTACAGCCACATGACTCCCTAATTGGGTGTCGTAGGTTTTCTTACACTTTCCTTCGCAGCAGCCAACACAGGGCATTGTCAGATAAAAGAGACACTAAATAGGGCAGAGATCTAATTCAATTATGTAATTTTCATCTGGATGGCGACAGTCTAAATTTTGGGGATATCCACCTTTAATGCAGCAACTGTTTTAAACATATGAAACAAATCCAGCTCAAAGCAGCGCGCATTACTGCCTGTATTTCATGCTGAATCATCATAATGTCTTTCTACAGAGAAAAAGGAGGATTTTATGTTCCCATGTACCTTTAGTTCATCTTGTTCCCTTTTTCAAGCCCTTGTACTGCAGTAGGAGCACAGAATGATGAAGTCACACTGCCGACCTGCCCTTTAACAGGACCTTAACTTTTACACTCCTCTGCATTCAGCCTAGCTAGAGAGATGAATAGCTGCTGTAATTTCTGTCATCTTTAACACTAAAAGCCAGTTTGTCTTGGTTCTACCTCATATTTTCCCCAACCTTCCCTTGTTTTCCATTCCCGTCATTTATCTCCTCTCCATTTTCATTCCCACCGATCACTTCTCTCATACATTTACCTGGGCTTTTGTGAAGTCATCTCCTGCTCCTGCTAACGAGCTCCTGCTAACGAGCTACAGCCCCCTGGACGGAGTCAAGCGACCCGTTTGCACTGGCACCCGAACAGGCCTTCCCCCAGCTTGTTCATGTAAAAAGCACAATCTGGAAATCACTCTTCCTGCACTGCTATCCCTAATCTGCACCCGGTTAATCGTGGATCTTGCTGGGCCAGGCCAGCAGGAGCCATTCACTGGGGGAGGCTCACGACCTTCTCCATTTGTGCCTCCGTCCCCCAGAGCTCAAACTGCTCTCCTGCTCAACACAACTGATTTCTCTGCCCCTACATATGTGCAGATGATATTTAGCCCCAACTTAATTGGTTGCATCTATTTCCTATACTCTCGGAGGAGCCATAGAGCAAGGAGGAGACATTTGTGTACGGCACTGCTGGGCTGACACCCTCCGCTTACAGAAGGGAGAAATCAGCATGGAGATAAAACACAAAAAGCCCGTTCAGGAAACGAGAAAGGGAAGCTAGTCTGTGAACAGCAATAAATTCTAATCTCTGAGCTAGTTTCAGTGCTACTGTGATTCTCCAGCCTCCAATACAGCTTTGTGCAGCAAGAGCCAGCTCTGAATCTCATGCCTGAGTAGATTTAGTATCACTATTACTTGACAGTTTACTCTGGAAGACAACAAAGAAGGATTAAGTCTTCACCACTCAAATTATCAAACAAGCGAAACCTAGTGCACACCACAGAAATGCTACAGGTTACAAGGCAAGAGATTGTCTGATGTGAAGATAAACGATATAAAGACACTTCATTATTCATTGTATTGGCCCATTGTAGTACTCCATAATAACCAAGAATGTTATCAGTGTTATCTTCAAGATTCAAAAAACAGTAATGGAAAAATGCTTCCAGCTGAGTTGGGATAAAAACACTTAAACTATTTTTTAAAAAGTGGGGGTTTTTTTCCTAATACACATCGAAACATGTCCACACAAAAACAACAACAAAAAAACCCCCAGACTGAATATATGAGTGAGGGCGTGTTTATAAAGATGAAGCAACTTGATTTCATACAACTCGTGTGTTACACAGAGCATAAGCTCTCAAGGAAAGGTGGCTTCATATAGATTTTAAATCGACTTTCATAAGTGGTTTTTTTAAAAATCACCAAGCTTCATAAAATGAAATTAATTAAAACTATAAACATGAATAATAGGGGAATTCAAGTTACTAAAGCTACACGATTTTTCAGCTGGGCAGAAAATCAAAACATACATTCGGCATTTTCACAAGGAAATAACACGGGCCTGTTCTTTATTTTGTCTCCTGTTCCTGGGATATTTCTCTTCAAGCAATGAAGCTCCTTCAGAAAAATACAGTAAAGAAGTGACAACTTGTAAGAAACAAAAACTAATTCGGTTCAGTTACAGCGCCTGAAGTTTGTGTTTCACGGAGGATCAAATGTGAGCACAGCAACCAGAAGGGCCCTCCCAGTACCCAGTAGCTACCGAGTTAAAGCTCCTCTCAGCCTGGAAAAGGCCCCAGGAAGACTGAACTGCTCCTTTCTGGGCTAAAAGAAAGATGGGGACAAACTTTTTTAGCAGGGCAGTAGGACAAGGGGTACCAGTTTTAAACTGAAAGGAGGCAGATTTAGATGAGACATAAGAAAAGTTTTTTACAGTGAGGGTGATGAAACACTGGAACAGGCTGCCCAGAGAGGTGGTGGGTGCCCCATCCCTGGAAACATTCAAGGCCAGGTTGGACAGGGCTCTGAGCAACCTGATTGAGCTGAAGAAGTCCCTGCTCTTTCAAGGGCAGGTGTGGACTAGATGAGCTCTAAATGCCCCTTCCAACCCAAACTAGTCTTTATTATCCTTCCAACTTCAGCTGAAATTACACCAGAAACGCAAAAAGCATTTTGCTTACTTCTAAATCAGAACTAGAAACCAGGCCATTTCCACTTGTTTTTTCATGTTTGACTTTTCACACTGCAATCAGTTCTGTACAAACAGTGGCAGGGTACGATCCAGCAGCTCAGAGCTCTCAGATTCGAGGGGACCGGGGCAGAGGACCTCATGGAGCCTGACTAACAACCAGACGACTTCTAATGACAGCACCGACATAAAAGGAATACTATCAAAAAGGAAAACCATCATCCTTAAGGAGGAAGAAAACACAAACTTCAGCTGCTGCTGCAGCGTCTGAGGAGATGAAGCACAGAAGAGAATCCCCCAGCCTGCTGAGTGTTTCCCCAGACCTGCGCAGTTCCTCACGCAGAACGCTTGGCACAGCAGCTCACACGCCACTGATTTGTCAGACCCTGCTTCCCAGCAGAGGGCAAAATGCTACTTCTCTATCTGCTGTTTAAGCTGCTTTAAGGGACACCAAAAAGAGGATGAACAGCTGATGGTCCTGAAAGTAACAGCTCCCAAAGAGGAGAGGGCACTGGAACAGTGCCCGGCTGCCCTGGCCAGGCAGGGAGGGAGAAAGGGGAGAGAAGCCAAGGAAGAAAAACGAGCTGGCTCTTGGAGAGGGGGCACAGCATCCGGACCTCATCCTGCCCTACCCCAGCTTGTGAAAATAAATACTACATCCTCATGCTTCTCCATCATCCACACAGTACCAACAGCTTCTCCTAAGAGGATACTGTGCTGTAAAATACTGATTTCGCTCTGCAGAAGAAGAAAAACTTTTACGGCTCCTGAGAGTAAACAGCGTCGGTAATTAAATTATATTGCAAAAAGGATGTCTAAAAGTAAAAGAGAGAAAAATGTTTGTATATGACAAACAACACATTCAATATTAACAACTCTAAAACAGTTGAGCACATGGAATACACAGTAAATAATTTAGAAACCAGTGCCCTCATTAATGATTTGATACTGTCAGAATGTTGCTTATTCCACTCCCTCCCCCCCCAACTCCGTTTTTCACTCCCTGAAGTGGTTTTATATCTATATAAGGCAAAATACGTATTTTGTACTTGCCTGAAGGGCTTAAATACTGCTGTGAAAATAGCCCTTATGATCCCTGGATTTGCTAATTTCAGGACAACAGGATACATTTACAGCACCTTACCGTGGATGCAATCCACCAGACAACATGAATAGAGATTGCCATATCCAATTAGAGAGTATCAAAGATAATAGAGTTAGATTTGCAAAAAATTTTCAAAGATGTCATATCTTTGAACAAAACTTATTAGGGCTCCATCAGCCGTTTGAACAGTTTTAATGAAGTTGAAGCTCAGCTAAGTGTGGAGTTATTTTACTTCATGATTAACTTTGAAGAATTTTATTTTTGAAGCCTTAACATCCTGTAATTAAAAAGAATCCTTAACACATTGCAGTAATTCAGCGCTCAGTAATTTATGTTACAAGATCTGCTCGCAGAAATGGGCTTGATATATAGCCAAATGCTGTTAACCAATGGCTGCACTTCCATTTATTGCTACTGGCTTCTTTAATATTTCACATCTCTCGGAGAAAGCATATTCTCAGCTTCCCATTCAACGCTACAGCGATACATTTGAAAAATGCCCTTTTTTTTGGCAGCCACGGCTCCTGCCTGCAGTGTTTGCTGCATGTTAACATTTACCTACAGCAGCGCCACGCAACGCAAATGCCAAGGTGCAGGCCCAGGCCAAGGCATTCCCAGGAAAAGACGAAGTATTTGCAATTATCGATACTTACAGCCATTTGAAGCTACATTTTAACGTCGTCTCATCCCCACTCTCGCTCCCTTAAGCTGGGTGTCTCTGCCCCGACTCAAAATGGACACCACTAAAGCCAGCATTCAGCAGCCCACTGCTGCTTTAACTGGAAGATTATTTTTTTTTTTTCCACGTCTCCCAGACACTAAAGGAATCTATTCGTGCCGCTGCTGTTTTCCTAACGCTCTCCAGGAACAAGACTAAAACAATCACGCCAAAATAACGGATTTTAAATACAGAACGCAACAAATAGCTTGGCTAAATTTCGCAAATCCTGTTTAAAAATCACACTGAAAGGATTTAGTAGCTCAGGACTCAAACCAGCCCTTAAGAGCGGATGCTGTTAGGCCACAACCTTCCATCACAGCACAAAAAGACTTAATGCTACAAAGTATAGACTCTTTTAAAAGCAGTGTATCTTGCATTCCACTTCTAAAACAACCCTCATCTTCTTGGTTTTCTCCAGCTTCAGTACTACACGTTATATTAAAAAGAAGAAGGAATAGATGTGATAACAGAAATAATAAGCACTATATAAGTAATTACCTACAAGCAAGAAAATAAGAATTCTCATCCTTGACACTACAAACTATTTGCAGTGTACGTTTCTGAAGGTTTTACAGGCACTGTAGACATTCCTCTCATGATTTATATCTTTTAGAGCAGAACTTTGATATTTCAATTGCGACAAGGATCTGTTGTATCCAAACCATAAAGATACAGCAAAGGAAGCAGAGAGTCCTGTCTCAAACCTTTCAGGAGAGAGCAAGAATTTCTCACTGAAGGCACCACGGGAAGGTTTTGAGCTGTCCCAGTACAGGTACACAGCCACCAACCAGCCTGGAACTGCAGTCTGAAACAGTTCTTGATAAACATGACCCTTTTCTATTCTTGCAATGGAAACGATGCATAAAACCACTGCCATCAACTCAGAGTTAATTTTGAAAAAACATCTGTATTTTATTTTGCTTTGCAAAAAGCCTCTTTTCAGTAACATTCCTTGGCTTTAATCCATATTCAAGAGTCAGCCTACTCTAGTATCACAGTAGTAGCTAAATGAAAGACCAGTGGACCCCTTCTTGTGTGACTCCGGGGTTTCTGTGTGCCTTCTCTTCCCCAAAGGGAAGTGATGAACAAAGGAAAATCTTCGTGTCAGGCCAGGCTCGTTTCGTGGTGGCCTCCACACTGGGAGCTGAGGGGCACAATCCATCCCAGACCTCCCCTAACCCTGACCCGGAGCTTTTGGGGGGGTCCAGGCTGCTTGGAGAACACGGGAAGATGTCCTGCATCCCTCGTTCCCTGCCAGCGGGACACCTGGAGGGAGGGCACCACAGCTCTGTCTCCCCTGGCAGCTCCATGACAGAACAGCAAATAAAGCCACTGGAAAGAAACAAATCACAACCAAGGAGGAACAAAAACATTTCAGAGATGTTTGTTATTTCCCTCTTCACTCTATCCTTTCTCATGCGCACATTCCCTCCCCCTCCATTTCCAATTATTATTATTATTATTATTATTGCTTTCAGCTCTCCTAACCTGTGGGGAGATATTTTTGGGTAAAATGAGACAAGTCTACATGAAATGCAAGCTTCTGATGTAGACAAGAAATCTTCTTTTTTTTCCCCCCAGAATATTTGGCTTGACACTTCAAAGGCTTATTTCTCACATTCACAGTGATTCTTCTATAAATACATCCATCTATATGCACATAGCGACTGCAACAAATCCACGGTCACACAGGACTTCACAGCCATTACACGCACACCAAACTGCAGCCCTGCAGACCTCGCAGCAAACCGTGGGGAGCAAACCCCAGACCCTCCGCAGGCACCCCGGTTTGTGCTCATGGCCCCGACAAAAATTATCCAGTGCAACCTTCCCAGACACTGCTGCACGTTCCAGCCCTTCCAGGACTCCGGGGGCAGAGCTGCTCCTTTCTCTGGGGAACAGGGGGGGCTTGCTCTACACCACCCCTTACACAGGCACAAGGAGTGTGCACACGCTCATCCTTTTTGTCTGCTCAGTCAGGATTTCAGTCGGGGACTAGCGGAGACATTTTGCAGCGTGTGACAGCGTGACTCTTTTTTGGGTGGGGAAACGTTCTGCAAAAAGCAGAGACGCATTTGGGTGTTTGCCTCTCTAACCCCAATAGCTCCGTGGATCTCTTATTTTTGCAGGGGTTATACTCTGCTGGTGTCTGGTATCAGCCCACACCCAAACCATACTATTAAGTCTTCCAAAATGAATAATAGATGAAAGGAGGTGCTGCTGAAAACAGTGACAAGCAACTTATCAAGAAAAGCTGTTTTTCCACAGTAAGAAACCTCCTGCTCAAAAACACCCAGCCATACCTACCATCATACAGAGCATATTCTATTTACAGTACACCTATCTGGTTTTAATCACATCAGAGGAGTGTAAATTCTAGGAGTGAATCCTTTTATCTTTCAAGCCAAGAGATGTATCAAAAGTTAAAAACACAGTATCAAAATATTTTCATCCCGTTTTGAGCTTCATCACAAAGATGTATTTATAGCACCAACGAGGGGGTGTTGTGCAGACTTTCAGAACCAACTTTTATAGACGTGCCATACCTATGCATATTATTGTCTGAAGTACATCCTTCATCATTCGAAAAAGCTCCATGAGCTCTATTTTTACAAAGACAGCACTCCGGAATTTAGCTCTCATTCTAGGTTTTGAAAAACAAGTTATTTGTAAAAGGATGGGGTACTTCGCTAAATGCAGTAGGATGTATTTTTGTTTTTTTGGGTTTTTTTTAGTATAGCCCAATGAGCTTTTAAGCTACTGGAAATAACAACGAAGGGTATAGTGCAGTCTCCACTTAAAAACTTCAGTGCAACAGCTACCTGCACATTCCAGGTACGTGGAATAGTGTTTATATTTGAATGTATTCCATAGGTCGTATTTCATACACTGATATTGTTTTCTTACTGATACATGCTTTATCAATTCCTCATCCAACAGCTCCCTGGCCACGTTATCAGAACCCCTTGAGCACTTCACAAACCCCAGTGCTCCTTCTCACATTACTGTAGAGTTCCCTGCCTGCTTCACAGAGAAGAACAAAACCAATCCCACAGATCCCACCAGTGTATCCGCCTTCCCAAAGCCTCTAGGAAAGCAGAAAGCTGCACTTGGATCCCTCACCTTTCAGCACTGAGTTTATTCCTATTCTCTGCCCAGGTACAGGAATCTGCGGCCAAGAGAGTCATTGCAGGATAAAGTTCTTCAACACTGCAGGCTAAAGACTCCCAAGTCCCTGCAGGTGCCAAAATGTGGACACCGAAAGGTCGGAAAGGATCAGCACCAGCACAGAAATATTTTACAGTCTGCTTTTTAATCTAAACATGAATAAAATTCCAAATCCAAGCTATCACAGCATTCATTCCCCTATGGCAACTTCTCAAGAAGAGGAAGAAGCAGACACTGCAAGTGAGTCAGAGACAATGGCACAGAACAAACTCCTCCATTCCTGCTCACTTGAGACATTTTTTCAAGGTCTACGAGGTTTACTATTTCTTCCCTGAGGCAACGACTGGGACTGCATTTTTCCAATCCCCCTTCAGCTCATCCAGCCACATCTGTCATCTCTCCTGGCATCTCTCAGCTCCTTGGTGATATCTGCTAGCTCTTCCATCTTCATCTTTCAGCTCAGCCAGACATATCTGTTAGCTCTGTTATGATTGATCCAATTTTGACAATTAATAAACATGACACACTTAATGTCCTGTTATTTTAACACTGGGAATTCCTGGGAAGGTGTCATGGGGTGACTGTATGCACTGTCTTTACACAAGATTTTCACAACTGAAAATTTCATCAGAAACTAAACGAATCCTACTTTCAGGTACAGTAATATAATTTACTGTCTCCAGCTGAACTGCCACATCTCCACAGTGAGACCCACTCCAGAAAGTCTTCCAGTGACAGCAAACAGCCAGTCCTGGTTTGTGACGGCACAGGAGAACTGCACTGCTCCCAGAGCTGCCTACAGCTCACCTGCTCAGAACGCAGGAAAGCAGGGTGCATTCTTCATTTCCAGCTCTGTGGCACAGCTGCTGACCGCGCGCAGTTAACTCCTGCAATGCCTGCTGCCGTGACTGCCGGTCTGTCCAAAGGGAGGCAAGGCTGCAAAGCCTTTCTTCACCACCCTCCCCGCCAGGACTAGGGGCGAGAGTGAGCACCAGCGAAAAAGAAGAAAGAAAAGTTCCTTGCCTCAGTTCCTGGGAGGCAGTCTTGGGTTCTGGTAACAGGACGCGACCAGTCAAGCCAGCAGAATCCCTTCAACCAACCAAACTCAAGCTGGGCAAGAAATAACAACAAAGGAAATAGAGAGCTGAATTATCTGTGCTGGCGTTCCAGTAGGGATGAAACTGCAGCGTGTCCTCAGGACAACTGTGCTGTAAGGCAGTTTGAGCATTTATGATGATCTGCAAACTCAGCGTTACAGGGAAATTCAGCATCCTCTGAGCTGGGCATCTGGAAGTGGCCCAACTTCTGCACACCTCTGTGCAAGACACACAGAAGATGACACGGTAAGAAAATCATAGTATGGCAAAAAAACCCCATTAGTGTGATACGTGTTCTCCTTCTCTGATGAACAGTGATAACCTCTGGGAAGGCCCCAGCTGCTACTGGAAGCTTGAGACCATCCATGTACTTAATAACGAAAAATAACAATGTTTCCATGAGCTTCACTTGCTTTTCAAAAATGCACCCATAACCTTTTCCCTGACTCCTGCACGTGTACCCACCATTTCCATAAGATGCAAGTCTTCCCCTTTTTTTTGTGCAATATGCTTCAGAGAAGCGGATAAATCACAGTTGCCTGAACCACAGAAGACTGTTCTCTTTCCAGCTGAGCACAACTGAAAATGCAGTGGGTGAAAATGGAGCAGTGCAGTTTGTGCTGTTATTACCACATGGTCCCCTACAACACACCATTTATACAGCTGTAAGTGAAAGGGGTGAATTTTCCACGCAAGCCGTGAGGGATGAGTTCCATTCTCGCCTCCTCTTGAAGTCAAGGATTGGTAAAACTGTAGAGGCATGGTCTCATTTGATCGTAAGTCACCAGAAAGAAAACATACTGTTAAAAACGCTAGAGATTAACAGATTTTCCTGGAGATTTTTTTTCCAGTGTCTAGATGAGAGAATAAATTGCTAGGGCTTCACTGTCAGTTTATCTTGTCATCCAGACTCTCCAATTGAGATTACTTCTGTTCTCCACTCCAGACCATCTGTTTCCCTGCATAGAAAGATGTGTGCACACTAGTGTTCATTAGTGTACATCAGGAGTGCCCTCTTCTTGCACAACAGTACCAATTAATTGATGTTACTTAAAGCTCCAAAAGAGCAAAGTGGAGCCTAACACCGCGCATACACACTGACAAAAATCCCACTTTCATGTATAATTTAGGAAAGTGGAGGCAGTTCAGCAACAGTTAAAGACTAATCTCTCATGCTTTTTGTGCATTTACATAATTGATTTGCTAGATAATGCACTCTGCTCCCTTATTTAATAAACATGTTAATGATTTCAGACAATTACTCCGAACTGCCTACAAGTGTCTGTCTAAGAAACGCACAAAAAAAATTAAAATGAAAATACACACCAAAAGGCACATCCTTCATATCACATAACACAAGATATTAAGTCAATATGTCACCCTGTCAACAGTCACTTGCTACCTGCTGTTATACATTTATTCCAACTCTCGTGTATTAGCCGGGGCTGCGGCACTGACTAGACACCCATGTGGGCTAAAAAGGGAGCTCGAGAATCAAACTGGTGTGCTGTCAAAAGTCTGCGTGTGTGCGAGTGGGGAGGGGAGCTGTGAGACAGAAGGAAAGGAGGAGGGAAGGAAAATAATGCAGGGTGGAAGAGGAGATTAGAGAAGACACCTCTGTCGTGTAGTCTCCTTTGGGCTACAGGGGGGAAATTATGGAAAAACTAAGCTTGTTCTATTTTTCCCTCAACAGCTTGAAGAAGGCCCAGCAGACAAATGTATCACTTCGAATCTTGGAAGCCCGGCACACATTTTAGCCACTCTTTTGTGCAGTTTCAAGGCACTGGAGAGACTGCTGGTCGTAGGGCTGGGGTTGGGACCCACATCCCACCTGCCCTGCTATGCCAGCCCGCAGCCAAAGGCCCAGCTCCGAGAGCTGACGCTGGATGAAGCGCAGGAGATGTTGCTGCTGGCTTCACCTGCTCCGGGCAAGCTCCACAGGCAAGGTGTTTTTAGGCCAAGAAGTTCAGGGCTTCCCTTTCTTGCCCAAGTGGAGGTAAGGATTTCTACAGACATATTTACAAGGAGCCCAAGCTGAACTGAAAAAAGTGGGAGGGGGAACAGAGGAAACACCAACTCACGTAATAACTGGTGTCACCATTACACCGGCACACCTAATCCTGCATTTAAGGGAAATTACAGCACAGGCACAGCAGGTCTGATCTCCTACTTGACATAAAACATTACACAGCAAAGGGCAATTTGCTTTTGGGAAACTGGCTAACGCGAGGCACTGCATAAAGCCAGCCACAAAGCTGTTTTCACGGCCTGCGCTGCACAGACATCGCAGAGGGCACTACTTGTCCACCCTCTCAGCTGGTGGCTAAATTGCTCCACAGCTGACAACCAAGAGAGCAGAATAAGAGAAAAATTGTCAGTGTCTTAGCTACAGTTTTTAATCACAACAGGTGTTTTAAAAATAGCTATTCACTCCTGTCTGTGTTGGCTTAGCAATCCAGGCAGGGAAAGGAGGGAATCAATACAAAAATATTATGCTACACCACTGTTATCTTCATCCAAGCAAGGTTAATGGAAAAGTATCAGCAAGATGTCTCACTAACCCGAAGTTAGAAAACAAGAATGTAGGTATAGCTGTGCAAGAAAAGAAAACCATCACATTGCAATGAGAAAATGAGAAGTAAAATGGTTTTCTTGTGGCACAGTCAATAACTTGGCCACGGTACGGCGGCAATAGCAATACTTCATATTTCCAAATTCATTACTTTTTAATATTTTACCTGTATGAACCATCTCCACAGCCTGGACACGATACCAATCTTCTAGGATGGCCTGCTTATAAGGTGGGAATTTAAACTATCTTGTTCATCTGTGGCAATAATGAGCAGTTCACTATCAAGCATCTTGATCATCACTTCTATATTGACATTCCTTGCATTCAGGACGACACAGAGACTTTTTACACTTCTGACAACGGCATGCAAATGTCACACTTCCACAAGACACATTTATAAGCTTTAGAACTGATTTTAAGCGTAAGCAGAGAGTGTGTTTCCTTAATCTTCTATTGGTTTGGAATCTCTTCAGAGTCTTACAAGGATTCTGTATTTGGTAACTTCTCTTGGACTGGCAAACTTTTCTGTGCACTGGAAATATTTTACAACCACCACTGATGGCACGGGGACTGAGAGGGAAGGTTTTCCATGACTCCAGTATCCTTAAAGTTTCCATAACCAGGCTGTTGGCCATTAATGACTTCTGACATTTTATGAGACTGACTGAATGGCAAGGACAGTACTGCTCTAAAAATAATTGCCACCAACAAAAAAAGCTCCAATTCTCCATGTTTCCATTTGCTTTCCATTTCCAATGAACATGGAACAAGTCAGCACCACCATAATTTCGGGCCCTAAACTCACATCCACTCTGAACAGCAGAAGGACAATGTCTTGTCATTCTCCATGGGTGACCATCTGAAAAGTTAAAAACTTCCCCCATATTCCACCATGCCCCCCCAGTAGGTCTCCAACGCTCAGGTTCACTGCCAAGATTTCAGTTCCCCACAACATGGTTCTCATTCTCCCCAACCTAAAGAGACACGGGTGTCACTGGCAGAGGACACAGGAAATGCTCTGAGCAGACTGAGAGCACTTTGCCCACTGAACACCAAGGAAACAAATGCAGGGAAGGGGGGAAAGCCTCTTAATTGAGCTGTGCGGCTTCAGAGCATGACCAATTTTATTCAGAACAAAACAGCAGCGTAAGTACCACTGCAAACCCTTTGGATCTTCACTCTCAATGCTAAGTAATGAAAAAAAAAATTTTTATTGTATTTGTTTAGCTGAAGTGGGCATATAAATTGGCCAGAAGTACCACTTGAAATTTTACAAGTGGCCTTACTTGTCCTATCCAAACATATTACATTTGTTAGTATTTGGTCACCTAAATCCTTTCTGATCCATCAGTTCTGCTCAGCTTTCAGTTTCTAAATGTTCTTTCTTCCTCGAGGTACCATATTTGTTTCCCGCACCACTGCTGCTGTTCCACCTGGAGCAGATTCGGGATGATGACAAGTAAAAATACAATCAGCTCTAGAAGTGAAATACCAAGGCCAAGACTGCCTCGTAGTCAAAATAAAAGACAGACAGCAAGTGAATGCTGACAGATTATGGCTAATAAATGTAATGGCAAGTCACAGATTAATACCTACTGAGTCTCAGATTTATTTATTTTTTATTTCAAAGACTCTAATAAGCAAGCGACATAAAAAGAAAACTTTTTGCATAATAGAAAAAAAAAATAAAAAAGAACCCCACCAAACACAAGAAGCCCAGCACAACCATTTAATCGCAAGTGCACCAAACGAAATCAATTTTGTTGGTTTGGGTTATTTTTTCCTCTGTGTTAGGAAACCTTTTTTGCCGTTTTTGCAGCCTCTGTCAAACCCCTGCATGTGAGAAGGCAGGGACGAGACAGCAGGAATAACCCTGACCGTGTCTCTCCAAGAGGGCCAGCCCAGGAAGCCGCTTCTGTTGTGTGTGATCCACCAAAGCCCTCACTGAGGAGCAAAGGTGCCACCCAGATCGCAAGGCAAAGGGCTTAACATAGGTAAGAAAACCCTCTTTCCCCCTCTAGGTCTATTACTTTCTCCTAACTGCTCCCACTGGGTTATATCCTCAGCTGGAATGAATGAAAATCAATGAAGCAAAGCTTATTGACACTACTTGTTCACCTGTTGTAAAATCCCCTGGCAAGCAGCACATTCATGCTACTCCTCTTGTGACACACAGAACAACACCCTTCTCTTCCCCCACAAACCCCAGCACCACTGAGGCTGTTCAGAGAGCTCTGCTCCAAAACATTACCTAATTTCAATTATAATGGCAGTGAACAAAATTCTTTCTAAAAACAAGCAGCTGATAGAACTGCTCTCCTGAGATTGGTGCCCACCTCCCTTCCCCCCTTCCCCACCGCTTCTCTCCTTTGTGTTCCTCCTCTGTTCTTTGATCCTTTCTACCTGGTTATCTACTTCATTTAGGCTATAAGCTCTTTGAGGCAAGAGCCGGTATTCTCAGGGGTTTGAAAAACATCTTCGCAAACTCAGGGCATTCTATTAAAGAGCTATTTATAAATAAGGCTCCGTTGCAGGATGAAAGTGATTTATCAGTCGTGACACTGACATCAATGCAACATATACCTTGTACAGTGCTTAAGCTCACTATCCTAGGAAGGGGGCAAGGTGTCATGCAATCTTTAGGATTCAATGTTTTAAGCCCCTACACATGTTCATTTCACTGCAGAAACTGCATTTTTAAATTAAAAACAGATGGGAAAAAAATCCACTTCTGTAAGTAGAAGAGCTCCAGTTGTGAAATTCAAATGCTATGTTTATTTCACACATTAAATTATATATAAGGTGCCATGTTAAATTATACATATAGAAAGAGCTCATATAAGTGAGGTAAAGTCTCTCCAGATTTCGCTACTTTTCTCTTTAAAAAAAAAAAAAAAAACACCCAAAACCACCGCTTCCTCTTCCTTTTTATTTTGTCAGCAGAAAGCAAGAACTGTGTTAAATTCTGATCACAGGCACACGCCACAAGCCTTTAAGGGACATTTAAGCTTCATCATGCCCATCTGAACCTAAGGCATTTTCTGCCATTTGAAATACCTCGGTGGTGTCTGCACCTCCAAGACAAGAAGGCCTCTATTTTCTCCCGTGTGTAACAGCACCCTTTGAGAGGCTGCTGGATCCTGTATTCCTGCAATCAATACACTGGGTTGTTCAGGCAGTGCCATCTGACATGACTCACCTAGAGCAGAACCAGGAAAAGGCCTCACAGGAAAATGAATTTTAAAAAATCACTTGCACTCAGTTATCTCCATCTCACCACCGCCACTGCTCCCAATATTGAACAAATATACGCTATTCAGATAACATCATCCATCCCTTGATGAGATCACTCAGAATAGGATGAAAGTCAAGTACAGTAACAGGCACAACATGTGGACACCACTCAAAAATTCATTACCAGGTCTACTGAAAGCCAGAACTGCGGCAATTACGAGGTTTGGAAGCAATTTATTGAGGGTACATAAAGTACTTCTTTCAACTGCTCATTATTGCTGCTATCCAGAAGAATCATTAACAAGTACCACAGCGATGAACAGTTTCAGTGCTCACTTTGTTTCCTCTCCTGTTGCTGGCTCACCATCCTCCTTCACATTCTGAGCAGCTGCACAGGTGACCTGAAGTCCTCGTCCCAAAGTCACGAGGTCTATGACAAATCCGTACAAAGAGCTGAGCAAATTTTCATTGCGTTTTTGGAGGGAGCCCACAACTTGCGTCCTTACTTTTTTCCTGAAATGTCTTTTCTTCTCTGGCACCTCCGAAAGCTCTTGGCTGATGGTCAAATACAGGAGGCTAAGAGTTCTTGACATTCCCCCATGCCTTCTCCTCGGCAGTGTAGTCACCAGCAGCAGGCCTGGGGTCTCTGCAGACGAAGCAGCTACCATCTGATGGCTGCGGCAGGACACCTCCACCCACCAGAGTACCTGAGGTGCAGGCAGTCCTAACAAGACTGAGCCTTACAAACCAGCCCAGGGCAGAGACAAAACACTGGCAAGGGAGTGAGAAGTTACCTTTTCAAGGTGCAACCCTTCTCCCACATCATCTCACCCCATCTTTGCTTAAAATTGACCTAACGGGGTGACGTCTTGCTGAGGTACTGGGGGAAGATGGGGAGACGACAGCATCTGCATTGCTCCCTACGAATGTCTGGAAAAGTCTTCCAGCTGGAAAGAAACAAAATTCACAAACCTTATTTCTGCACCAGCAACTATCACGTGAGAATAAACATGCTGGGAATGCTGGGGATGTATTTTGAAATTAGCTTTGAGCTGATCAATGTGGGACACCAAACAAACCAGCACAAAGGAACGGCGTGAGAGATAAGAGCCATCATCCAGATGGCAGGAAACAGATCAACCCCAGGAAGGTTTCTGCTCTCCTCACAGGCTCTCAAGCTAAACGGCCTAAGTCACCTGAAGAACAGACTCCCTGTAAATCTCACCAGAATAAAAACCCTTTAATTCCTTTTTCCCCCCCAGCCATTGTTAATGTCTTCTATCTGGCTGCATACACTCCTTGCACCACCCCTGACCTTCCTGCCTCCACCAGATGCACAGATGGAATCCGTTTCTTCCCTTCTTCTGCCTTTGGAAGGACAGACTGTCCAAATAATTCTGAGGCCTTAACTGCAGGCCATCTCCAAGCACACTACTACTGTATTTGTTATTCACCCTTTCCCCTTATTCCCTATAGCAACCAAGTTCGTGGGAATAAGAGTGTTTTTCATTTCTAAATGTTAGTCTGAATTCTGCCCTTTTTTTTTTTTTTTCAACTGGAGAAAAACACCTTGAGAAATACTCTTTCTGCATGTTAATTCCATTGCAAATACCTGATCTGAATTCTGAGTCATTAGCAAATGAGGTGACCTGTGACAGAAGGGCTGCCTTAATATATGTATGGGAAGCTTATCAGAGGAAGTATTTTCAGATCAAGAACCTCTATGGCCTATAAAGCTTATGGGATGTGCAGGAATATTATTTATTTACATTAATGAAACATTACTTCAGTACCAGCTTGGAGAAACAGCAAGAGACTATGACTGAACCAGCTCACCTCATTGCATTAATTACAAGTACATTAATTTGCACTTTCACATTTTAAAAAATAATAGACTCGTAACAAGGTTTGGGTTGGGAGGGACCTTTAAAGGTCACCCAGTTCCAACCCTCTGCCGTGGGCAGGACACCTTCCACCAGACCTGGCTGTTCCCATCCAACCGGACCTTGGACACCTCCAGGGATGGGGCAGCCACAGCTCCTGTGGGCACCCTGTGCCAGGGCCTCACCATGCCCACAGGGAAGAACCAGACTCGTCTGCTACACCAGAATTACACATTCTTATACCAAGATACTACGATGAAAGTATTTCCCATTCAATGTTCTTGGTGCTCCTCTTCAGTTGTAAGAACTGAATGTCTGTAATATAGGAGAAAACAACCATTTGTTGGAAAAATGAATGTTTCGTCCAATAACGAATGTTTCATCCAACGAGTAATTCTCCTTCAGAAAAATAAATTTATTGCCAGGTTCAATTTTTGACTGCACTTTTTTGCAACAAACCAACACAGAAAAATATTTAAATTTGGAAGTATTAAATAAGCATTCCAGGCATAGTAACTGAGCAGTCTGTTCACTTATGGCCCACAAGCCATTTTGAAGGCAAAAAACATGTGCCAGTATGTATTTATATAGGCATATATGTTCTCACTTACACCACAGGAAAAGACAAATGTGTTCCTAGATGTTATATAAAGTTTAGAGTTCACGGGGGCTGTTTTTTANGCCCAGCCAAAGTGCTGAGCCGCCGGTGCCCAGTGACAGAATCCCTGCCCGCTTCTTCCAGTCACTTGAACGAGAGATGCCGTTTTCGAGCTGATGCCTTAGGTTTTAACTTCTGTACTTTTCCAATCCTGTTTTGCCCAGTGTGTAACTCTGAAGTCTCTTACAGCTCCTGAGCTGCTCTCTTAGGCCAGACAGACACAGCAAAGCTTCTCTGAGCTGTTCAAGGACACTCTGGCTGTCCGAGGCCTAAAGGTGGAAACCAGGACCAGGAGAGAGGTGGAGAAATGGAAGAGAGCTAAAGTTTTAATTGGTGAATTTATGCTGATATGCAAATGGACCAAACCTATAACAGTGTAAAGAACTCGTGACCTGTCGTCCACCTTGGGGTCCATTTTATGGAAGCAGCCTCCGGCTCCCCAGGGTGTGCCTTGAAGGCCTCTCAAATAAATCCCTGCCTTTATTCCCTTACTCTGGTCTGGTCTCTGTTTCTGGGTGGCTGGAGAAGGCAACAGAGCCACCCATTGGGTGCCATAGTGCAGCAGCATCTACTCACTGCACTGTTTTACACCTATTCCTCAGCTCACTGCAGGGAAAGAAGGCTTCCCAGGAAGGTATTTTGTAAAGATCAGGTATCTTCCGAGCTTCCACACAGGTGAGGAGGGAGTACTCCCTGTAAAACAGGCACTAGAGGACAGATGGGTTTGGAAGGATTGATAAGAGGTGTAAAAGATACCGGAGAAACCAAGTAGGCCGGTGGAAGAGCTCTGCTCCAGCCAAGTTTTATCACTCGCGTGAACAATGCAAACCCGGTTCTAGGATTGCACTCAAAGAGCCTCTGCCTACAGGAGAAAAAAAAATTACTGCCAAGCGAAACACAGCAACCTGCAACGTGTTAGTAAGGGCCCCAGGAGGGCTCTTTTCTCATTCTGCACCTCACATGAAACCCCAGATATTCACACCAGCCTTAGTGCCCCGGCACCTCGGCAATCCTTTGCATTCCCTCAAGAGTATCTGTGTTATCAGGGGCTGTTTGGGGCGGGGGGAAGTCACAGAAAAATAGGGAACTGAACTGTGTTTTCCACTGGGATCAGAGCTTGAATAGTCCGCAAGGAGCCCCTCTCTCCTTGCCCGGTCTCCATCTCCCCTCCACGCTTCAGCAATGCCTCCCTCCTTTGCTTTTTTCTCAGTTCTAATGTTGAGCCTGCAAAACAGTCTGTTCAGCAAATGGTAGCTGAAGCATCTTCTACTCCGTTTAAGCTGCTCCTTCAGTCATCCCCTCCGCACCGTGGGAAACCGGCAAGTTGAAAAGAGGTCACCACAGTCTGCATCCCGTAAAGACAAAAAGGTTTCACGGAAAATAGGTGTGATGTCCTAACGCCCCTGTCAGACAGGACCAACAGCAGAATGGGTTTTTCTGAGGCAATTCTACATTGCAGAATGGCCACCAGGTACGTCCTGATGTATACGGCAGACACCAGAACTCAGCTACATTATTTATTCTTTTTACATAATGGATGAAGGGAAGGAGGAGTTATGGAATGGACTTCAGCCTTAACATAAACAATATCTGCCTACAGAGATAGCTTCAAGGTAGGAAAACAGACTTACATGCTGTTTTCATAAGAAAAGATTTCTAAAAATCTAGACAACAAATCAGCCAAAAGCAAACACATGCAAAAGCATTTTAAAAAATTGCCTGCAAAACGGAAAATGAAACAGTCCTTCAAGTGCTAAATACCAGATGCTTAAAAAAACTAAGCAAAAAAACATCATTGCAAAGTACTTGAAAGTTTGAACTAAGGAAGAATAAAAGTTCTACACAAGGAAATAACTTTTAAAAGTCTCCACAAAGCTGAACTGGTTCCACACTCCATTAAACAAAAAAGGTCCATACTGATTAAAAAGCAAGGAAACTTCTTTCTTATGAATTTAAGTCCTTACTCCTAGACTGAATGTGTCAGAATTCAAGACTGGTGAATAAATGCCAATTCCACTTGAAATGATTGCACAAATGAGGAAGTTAAAAAAAAAAAAAAAAAGATCAGCCAGTGACATAACACAGGCAGCAGCCAAAAACATTTCTGGGTATGTGGCATTTTAAAAGGCACCACTGGTTTTCTAAAACTCTTCCAGTGTCACAGATTTCTACCTGGAATTCCGTGACGTGGCTATACCTGCACGTGGGGCTTTTTGGAGAGGAAAACAGTGGCTGAATCCAAGGACCTCTGACGTAAACCTGCTGCAGTCAGAAGTTCCCTAACACGTCCTGAACCTCAACAACACGGTTACAGCACCGCTGTGAGGTTTCAAGATCTAAACCTGTCTGCAAGGAGCATGAACACTTTAGCATATTGTGGCAAACTGGAAATTAAGATTTTTTTAAAGCTTTACACAGGAGACCATTTAGCCTCTGCAGGATTTTTTAAGGACAATACGTACTACAGACACTTGAATGTTTTCTATCCCCAGGAAGAAAAAAAAAAGCAAGGACAGGAGCAAAAAGCCTGTTAAAGGAACGACACAAAGTTAGTCAAATTTCTGACAGAGAAACAGAGTATTAAGCATTTGGGTTTTAAGACAGACATCCTTTTCCTGGGTATCTTTATGATGTAAACAATAGGCATATCACAGGATGGCAAAAACTATGGCAACCAGTACACCAGAAAGGTATTTTGTTACTCCGTAGTTGCTGCAGCAGCAGATTCTTGTGCTCTTCCAGAAAGTATTTGGAAAACCGGAGCATTTGAGGCAAGACCATTTCCAAAAACAATTCTACGTAAGAGAACGGTAAGAAGCCATTTTGTAAGATTCCCAGTGCATTTATACAGATTTATGCAGAGCATGAGAAAAGTGGTGTAAATGTAGTCTGCTTTTCCCAGCACCCTCTCAGCATCTGGTCGTCAGTGGGCGTGAGACTTCCCTAGATAGGCAATACACTTGGACTACCAGTTTTCAGTCAAGGAAGTCACAGATCTGCCACTAGTTCTAGATCCAATTTTTATTTATTATGAACACTTGAAAAGCACTTTAACATAAAAATCGCTGCGCAGATTTCACATGGAGACCTCATGTTGTTCACCACGTATCACGCATTAGCCAGGATATTTTTGCACCACTTTCAGTGCTGTAGGAACTCACGTACCCACAAAAAATTCTGTACATTTGTTGTCATTAATGAAAACCTGGTAGATACCACACAGGAGTAGCTGCCAATGGCCTGACTGTGCTTTCCAAAGTCACCAGAGTTCTGCTTTTCAAAGCTGCTTTTCTGAAACTGCTGTTTCCAAACTGAGCTATAGCTGCCAGCCTTATCCCTGCCCTGCTCAGCATAAAGACGAACATGCTGGAACTTGTTCTGTTTGCAAATATACATTACTGAAATCCTTCATCACCACCAAGAGAGGCTATCAACAGATTATTCCCGTACTACATTTACACGGAGCACTTCTGGGAATAAATCAGAAGTCATAAATCCTTGTTTAATTAACTTGTGCAAGAAAACACAAAGACTGCACTAGCACTTGCACACCAAGGCTCTGACAAATCCAAAGGCAGAGCAGTGCTGCAGCTATCAAGCCCCATCAGGTATATCACATTTTTTTTGTCTGTTTAGCCGTGTAGAACATTACCTAGAAATCACAGCGAGACTGAGAGACTGACAAAATTATAAAATACAGGGGGGAATCTCCAGTGCTTAAGGCTGTCGATGGAAAACTCAAAGGAAATTCAAGAACTTTCAGGCAAGTACAAAACCCCCAAAATTTCAACTAGTTATATCCAATATTCATTCACAGTTAGCAATAAATGATGTCTTTTTTCTATAGAGTGTACAGCATCAACCCAACAGGAAAGAGAAGATTCCTGAGGTAATGGCTTTGTAAAAACCTCCCATCTTGATTTATAACTTTTTTTCTTCATGCACAACTTGCTTCAACAATACAGACAGCACTGTGTATTTATATCATCATCAGAAGTAACAGAACCAAGCACCATTTTAGTTTTATATTTATTTAAAAATGACTCTTACAATGGAGTAAAACCCGAAAATTCTTGTAGATAATAAACGCACAGGAATCAAAGCCTGCACTGCTATTTCATTAGAGAGTAAACAGCCAAACAAATGAGTTAGATGCAAAATGGTATTCACCCTCCACACACCATAATTCAATATAAGTTTAAACGGTAAATAAGCTCAGCACTGAACAATGCTCTAGGGCCACCAAACCCAGTCAAATAAATCATCTCTTTGACCAAGTAAGCTTTTAAACAGGCACACTTAGAGGAGACTAGGCTCTAAATTATTATTTTTCCTAACTTCCAAAATAAAGCTACAACAATAACAGAACCAACAAGATATTTTAGAATATCCCCTGCATGCCAAATTGGAGCACTAAGTAGTATTTCACTTTTCTTTTCCATTTCAGCTTCTGACTCACTGAAACATCCGCCTCGATTTTTACATTCCTTTTCAACAGCTCTGTGCATAAAAGGATTCACTGCACTGCTACAGACAAACCAAGTCTCTTTTTCCTGTTCCCCTGAGCACATTTACCAGCAGAGGGGCTGGAACCTGCGGAAGGTACTCCCCAAACGCAGCTCCTTCAGCAGCCCAGGCCGCTGTGCCCGGAGCAGAAAGCGAAGGTGAGCTGCCAGAATCCGCCCTGCAGGGCAGCACTCAGGGCTGGAGCCGGCGTCTGGGGCTCACACACTTGACTGGGTCTCACCAGGCGCTCCTGAGTGGAGACTGCATCTTCAGAGAACCTTCTGAGGGGAGACCGCACCTTCAGAGAACCTTCTGAGTGGAGACTGCACCTTCAGAGAACCTTCTGAGGGGAGACTGCATCTTCAGAGAACCTTCTGAGTGGAGAATGCACTTTCAGAGAACCTTCTGAGTGGAGACTGCACCTTCACAGAACCTTCTGAGTGGAGACTGTATCTTCAGAGAACCTTCTGAGTGGAGACTGCATCTTCAGAGAACCTTCTGAGGGGAGACTGCACCTTCAGAGAACCTTCTGAGTGGAGACTGCATCTTCAGAGAAACTTCTGAGTGGAGACTGCACCTTCAGAGAACCTTCTGAGTGGAGACTGCACCTTCAGAGAACCTTCCCCAGCAAGGGCTGCTGTTTCTGACTACTGACCACAAAGCAGCGCTGCATTTTCAGCTCTCAGCAGTCCCATTTCAGAAATCAGCTGTACAAACCATTCCAGACTTCTCACTGCCTTATAGGAGTCTCCAGAAGTTAGTACAACACAAAGCACTGTGTTCCCTACGCAGCCAGGAATTTAACTACGATGAAACTTTTATGCTGTTTTTTTTATTTTTATAAATTAAAAAAAAAAGTTTTTATGCTGCACTCAGGTCATACTTGCCTTGAAAAGAACTTGTGCAAATATCTGGAAGGGGACAAGGACCCCAAGCAAGCAGCTGTTCTCACGCTAAATTCTGACTGAAAGTAATCACGCTTCTAAATGAAAACAATTCTATCAAAATGTGGCTCTAGAGGGAACAACCTTGGAGCCAAGCATCTCAACAACAGTAAAAAGGACACGATAGTTCGATACCCTGAAAAAAAGGCCTCTCATTTACAAGAATAACGCTGCAAAACTCATATCCAACAATAGCTTTGCTTTCATCAGCACCTGTGCCAAACCCAAATCTGATTTCTCATTCCCATAATCCACATAACCAAGCTTCCTTGGGTGCTGCTTAAACACCCAGTCATTTTGTCACCGGGACTACCCATAGTTCCTTTGATGCTCTCTCCTAATCCTCACGCACAACCACCCCAAGACAGCTCTCCTACACTGCTGATCTCTGGCAACATCCTCCTGCCTTCCCCAGCTCCACCGTGATTTGCAGCTTAGTGGTAACTTAATAAACCAGCATCTGCCTTCCTCCAACAACAGCCCTTTGGGGATTATACCTTTAAAAAAAACAAAGAAAACGCCACTTGAAAAAAAAAAAAATTTTTAGGTTAAGAAACAAACTATTTGCTTTTTTTGCCTAGAAAACCTGGATTTGATTACAAAGAATCAGGGTAAAGATTAGGTTATTTATTTCTGTGAAGGCAACTGTTGCTCAAAAGAAAAAAATGCAGCCCTTTTATTACCAGAAATCATCCACAAAGAGAGACACAAACATGAGGGGGGTGGAGGGGCAGCCACAGCACATATACAGGGAACAGCAAATCCCAGGAAAAACAGAGGGTCTTGCAGATCCCACACTTGCATATCACCTCCGACTTCCACAAACGAGAAACTTATAACAACTCAGTGCAACAAAACTGGAGAGAAACACTTCTGCTCAGCCGTGCTCTTATTCTTGACGTACCGACAAAAATTGAAGGAGATGGCAGTAGTTGAAAGCTTTTTCAGTAATGAGGGAACTGAAGTTACCAGTTATAATTCCAGCCAACCTTCCTCCCTTTTTGTGCTGGGGGGGGAAGAGACAACTACTATATTTTCTGAGACCACGAGGCTGCCAACTGGCTGTTCTGCTGGAAAGGATTAAAATGCAATGTCAAGGAGAACTGTCGGAAGAATGAGACTAGGAAAAGCATACAGCTGGGAGCTGGGGACTCTTCCTCGTGCCTGACAGTACAACGTGGATTTTAATACTTCTCCAGGACCTGCAGAGCAAGGGGCTGCTCTCCAGTAATTTAATACTGACGCTTTTAAGTTTACTTGGCAACAAGACCGGGAGGCAAATTCTTCTCTGTAGTTTCACTGGTGTAGTTCCAGGGCAGTGACAGTGGAGTCAGTGGCACTATGTCACCGCAGAAGAATTGGACTCACTCCCCATCTTTTACCATCTCTCCAATGAACAGGACAGGGAATCTGAAAAAGCAGCAACTTCATACATATTTGACAATCTCTTCCTTCTGCCAACAGAAGATTATCGTTAATCAGAAGCACCCCCTCCCTTTCTAGCACCTGGTGCATATTAATTGCTGCAGCTCCACGGCCGGGACTGCCGAGGCCCAGTAAGCACTGGGAGGCACTGGGAACTGAGAAGAAATGTGTCCCATGTGTTCTTGAGGGCAAGCCCACTGTGCCCACACACACACAAAGTTATGGAAGCCTAAGTCCCCGTGAGGCACCCAGGCTTGTGGGTGCTCTCACCACTGCCATCCTTCTCCACCTCCCATCCAGGATTTGCCGCCACCTCCTCCAGCTTCACTCGACTCACATAACGAGTTCTGCCAGAGAATCCACCTTTGTCAGGAAAGCAACGTCCACAGCCATAACAAATTACGAGTAATAAATGAGTAGTGCCTTATATTGACAGTAAACTGGTGGGTGTGATGAAGAAAAGATACTCATTTGCTTGATACATTGTGGGATATTAAAATCAATGCTTGGTATTTCCAGCGATGAACCTACTCAATTGTTTTAATAAGCTGAAGCCTTCTCCTTCCTTAAAGCACTGAAAATTACCTTGGCCTAAAAAAGAAGCTCGGATTATAAGGAGGCACATTGAGAAAGTTGAGGAGAATGGTGGTAAGGGGTCAGATACATTTTTGTCAGGTCGAAAAAATATACAAAAACTTGCTGTTTGCAGTTTGTTTCCTTTACATTCACGTTAATGGTTTTCATTAATTCTTTTCTAAATAAAAATTCTCTGGGCAACCTCATATTCAACCAAATTCCTTGCAGCAATTTCCCTTCTGAGTTAAATGTGTATGAAAGGTGGTATCAGGAAAGAACTGCAGCTGCCTGGCAGGAGCAAATGCAGGTAGAAAGTGCTGCACGGGTGTCAGACAGAACATTCCTGTTTATAATGATAAATTCATGAATAAACACATCCCACGGCACCAGGGCCACCAAGGCCTGCCTCCTCTACTTGAAGAAAAATACAGCAGTGGACAGGGTCTCCATGCTGGAGCATGCAAGCAAATAGTATTTCTAAAGGGGGAGAGAGGAGCGAGAGTAGAAGGCAGAACAATATTTTTATGTAACACAGGCCGGCTCATACTACAAAATTTCACTGGCACAGTTATGTCAGTAGCGAGAAGGAAAAAACCAAAATACGCCCACAAGTGGCATCACCACGCCAACAAAGCCTCCCAGAGAGAAGAAAGTTTTCAGCAAGGCTGTCATTTGGTCAGTTCCTATCATTTAATCAGAGGGTTTTAAAACAGCCGAAGGGATCCGTCTGACAGCTCCTCACTGTCCTCTCGAGCGAGGACCTAGCCAGCCCACACCTCCTGCTCTGGACAGGTGTTGGGTGCATCTCCCCTAAGTGCCCTCTGTGTGCAGGACAAGCCTCACACCCCCGACCACCTCTCCCGGGCGCTGCTCAGCCTCCTCTGGCTCCTGACACAGCTCCCAGACAAGCCACAAGGCCCTGTCTCGGAGGCTTCCGAAAGGAGATCCTACCTAGAGATCCACAGCCTGCTCAGCTGCTGCCTCCCAAATTCAGAGCCACTTGGTCCAATTAGAACTGCAGGGAATATTCATCCTGTCCCTGACTAAGATGAAGCACTTCTTTCAAAAGCTACTGTGGCATGGCGCCAGCACTAGGGAGTCCAAGTGTTCTGTGTGGAGCCAAGAGTTATTAATTAGTTTTATTAGTGGCAGGTCCTTAATGTGAAGTGACAGGGAAAGAGAGAATATCCCATCACTACTGAAATATAAATTGTCCAGATTTCGGTTTTGTTGTTCCACAACACATACAGGCGACCAGCCAGGGAAGAGTGAGGAAGAGTGAACACAGCCAAATGCCTGTATTCAGTGTTCCTGTATATTAATGGCGCACTGAAAAGACTCTGTTACCTCAGGTGGCTCTCCGGGGAACCGTTCATGAATTTTAATTATGAGGGAGGGAGCATTTTGAAAAATAACGCCGCCTGCATGTTAGCATTAAGCATGGCCTAAGCTATGGCAGTCAGTTCCCGTGAAAATAAAATCAGCAAGATGAGGGGGAGAAAGCCTACTCCCTTTCGCTTCAGTAGGACTGCCAGTCTTTGGAGAAGGGGTCTTGGCCTCGAGGATGGATTCAGCATTCAGGGATCGGCCTAAGAAATGCTTGAGCACAAGCAATATTAATTCTTGTACAGACTAACGCAGACATGTAGGTAATAAGGTCGCAGACAGATGCCTGGAAGAACAGTCAAATGCCTCAAAAAAAAAAAAAATCATTCCTGAACAGGTCAGCAGTGAGTCTTGAGCACAGCTGTGTCCAGTGATGCCTTCAGGCCTGCGGCTTGTTCACGGTGCCCACTGTGAGCCCAGACCGTGAGGCTGCCCAGGAAGGGCACACATGGAAGGGAACCCTCACAAGGAACATCAGGTGGAAAATGCAGTATGGAAACGGAGGTGAAACCACCTGCGTGAAGCCACATCACAACTGCTTCACAGCACGGAATTTACACACTGCTCTACTCCTCTACCCTCTGTCTGGAGATTATGTGACATTTGACATTAAGGTTGCTTCCAGCATCCACTACAGTGTGGCTCCTCCACAATACAAGGAATAGAAGCGTAAGGACAAGCCTGCAGACCAGACCTCCAGCTAAATGAGCTGTCACTGTTTTTGTTTAAAACTGCTAGTGAGAAAGAGAGGAGAGTCTCTCTAGCAGTCCCCCCTTCCTTCCCTGCCAAGGAAAGCCAAAAAAATCCTTAGAGTAGAAGCTAAGTACTTCCAACAGCCCATACAGCACCACACAAATGTTTCACTTGGAAGCAAAAAAAATATGGGTGGGGGGGTGTAGGGAAGAGGGAAAGAAAAGAAGAGAAAAGGGGTAAATAACCAACCATCCAAAACAAATCCTTGTGCCTGCTTTGCCACAACGCCCTCCAATCCCAGCACTGCTCTGCAGCAACTGCCGCAGATCTGAGCAATCACAGTTATCTCTGAGTAACAGCGTACCTGCAAGAAAAGACCTGGAAAAACATTAATCTGATGGAAAGCTTTAAAGCAGCTGCATTAAACAAAGCCAGCCAAGGCTACTCTCGCAACTTCTGAAGTAAATAATTTCCCAGTGGAAAAGGAGCCCCATGGACTAAACTAATAAAGAGAACTGTATGATCTAATGGTAATATTTTTAATTAAGTTAGCTTTATCAGATTGGCAGGAATGAAGCGATACCCTAAAGAAAACTAACCTTCAAACAGGGGAAAAAAAAAGAGGGGGGGGAGAATAAATTTGCATTCAGACACCCATGAAATTCCAGGAAAATTTCAGAACACCAGTGACAGAGCTTGTTGTATTAAAATCTCTTCAGAATGTTGCTGCAGCTGGGAGACAAGCAGCTTCACGTTGTGTTTTTTCATAGGGAGGAGGTGAAAATAGTTACCTTGCTTAAAGGAAAAAAAAAAAAACGTCACCACTAGCAGCAAAAAAACCCAAAACCTTTCACTGCTTTGCTTGCCTGGGCCATTGAGGGAAGCACACACAAAAAAACCCCACGGCAACTTCATGACACTGCTCTCAAACCAGGGCTCCTGGCACAAGGAAGATTATTCCTACTGACGAACAAAAGCACACAGGGGAAGGAAAAGGTTTCAAAAAGCCAAGGATGAGCTAGGCTATCAAAGGCACGGACCATTTCCACTTTGCAGATCGCCATAAAGTATTTAAACTACGTGGCAGTGGTACTCAGCAGAATAAATCATAGATTCGAGCAGGGGATACAGGAAGATGGACACTAAATGTGTCAGGGAAGGGTGCTGTCTTTATTAAAAGTTCCATTTAACACTCAGAGGTCAAGCCTAGACCCTTTCCACTGCCTTTTTTCCAAAGCAAAACCCTATCATGCGTCAACTCTACAGTTGCTAATGCTTTAAAAGCTCAAGTTCAGACTCCAAAACCACAGCTCTATCATCTCTGGTTTCATTTTTAAAAGAAGTGATTCAAATGAGCACCTTCATTTTTAAGAATTTGGATTTTTAACTATACAGAACTGAGGCTAGGAAACGCAGCTATATAACACAAACAAAAGGATTTTTCCAGTATGTTCAAGAGACAGCAATTGTTTTTCCTTGTCATTATTTTTCTCTGCACCACTCTCTTGAGTCTTCTCATCCTGAAAGTAGCAACCAAAATGGCTCTTCATATAACAGTGTCCAAGAAATGGAACACAAATTATGAAACACAAGAGAGCTGAATAGGAAGGGAAAAAAAAAAAAAATCAAGTGTTTTATATCTCCTCATTCTAATTGGGATGAGCAGTACATGTGTTCACTGAAAAGAAAAAATAAGCCCATTAGCTCTCAAATAAAAGACAAATATCAGGGAACACTCACAAATGGAGCTCTGTTTGTCCAGAATGAAAAATACAAACCAAAAATTTTAATCCATTATGCTGGGGTTTTCAGATCATCCTGTTGCAAAAGAGTGAGCCCCTGAACACTCAAATATCTCCTAACTATGGCTCCCTATTAGCTCCTGTAAGATTTGCTTGAGGCAGAAAGAAGTAACATTTTGCTCTTGGACACCTATTAAAGCACTGATTTTTTTTTTTACTGCATTCTGCAGCACTGCTTTGGCTTAAGAAAATCATTTTTATATTTTTCTGAATTCTTAAGCAAGTAGTAAAAGCTCTAAATTTAAAGACGGATGTGTGAGAGATCAAAGGTAATGTATCCACGCAAATAATTCCAGTGTACTCTTTCCAAAACCAGCATATAGCTATTTAACTAATCTTAACAGTTTGGTGCATAGAAATTAGTAGAAAGCCTACAGTTAAGAAAACCCAAATAAACTGCACGGCTAAGAATAACACGTGTAAATTGTATTTCCCAACAGTGAGATACTGTGCTCAACATGTATTTGAGTCCTGGGTAGCAACCTTTTTTTTTTTTAATTGGTGTCCCTGTCCATCGTTGACATTCGACGATGTTTCTGAAAGCTCTACAAACGAGGCTGAAAAGCCTGAACACTAAAATATCAACTTCCTCCACTGGCAACACCCTGCGAGGCCTTATGGTAACCTCTGTTCTTCCAGCAGCTTGGTTTTATCATCTTCCTTTAATAGACTTAAGGCTTCTCCTCAGGCCCGAAAGCAATCCCCGGGGATTGCAGCACAGCTCCAGCACAGCTCCAGCACAGCTCCAGCAGAGTTCCAGCACAGCTCCAGCAGAGTTCCAGCACAGCTCCAGCACAGCTCCAGCACAGCTCCAGAGCTGCTCCAGCACAGCTCCAGCACAGCTCCAGCACAGCTCCAGCACAGCTCCAGCACAGCTCCAGAGCTGCTCCTGCACAGCTCCAGTACAGATCCAGCACAGCTCCAGAACAGCTCCAGCAGAGTTCCAGCACAGTTCCAGCACAGCTCCAGAACTGCTCCAGCACAGCTCCAGAACTGCTCCAGCACAGCTCCAGTGCAGCTCCAGCGCAGTTCCAGCACAGTTCCAGCACAGTTCCAGCACAGTTCCAGTACAGCTCGAGCACAGCTCCAGAGCTGCTCCT
>VYZQ01012409.1:49350-66186 GCA_013400655.1 Mystacornis crossleyi | reverse complement strand
AATGATCATATCTATATTGACTGATTTATTTTATAATACTTTAAATTAGGAAAAATTTTGAATTATGCATCAAGCTATCATTGAATGGCAATCTATGCACATCAGAGATGAAAATGGCACATCTGACACTTTTGACATTTTAATACTTATCCCATATTAGCTGTCCTATAAAAGAAAACATAGCTTTAATGTACCTTTGGGTGACATTCCAAGTCTTTCTTTCTTGAGACTTTAAATTTCTTTGAAATGCTTATGTTTCTGTTAGTAAGGTAATTTTTTTCAACACCATCATATAAATTTTTTAAAAATTATTTTATAGAGATTTTTAATATAAAACAGTGTTTAAAATACTAGTTTATTGAAATTTATTGGATTTTGTGTATTATGACAGGGCAATTTTGTTACCAAAAACCCCCCAACAAGTACAAATATTTTACTGAGCTAAATTTTGTCACATGTTTTTGACATGGATTTCAGCAGGATCACATAGAACATTCTGTTTCATCTGCATTTTATCATCCCAGCTATACTTAGATCACATGAAGATATTGTTTTGTACTATGTAAAACATTTCAAATTTAGACTTGTATACACATAATCCTGTATAGTATTCTCAGTGTCTTTCAGATTTCTGTCTGGGATACGTAAATAGCATTAGCCATACATCAGTTTTTGGTTGTCATGGCAAAAAATGAAAGATATTAGAAAAAACTTACTTCAATTTTCTTATCACTAAAATACTGAAGACTCAACTTATGCTTCATGTTGCTGTACTGCTACTATAGAAGTACTTTGTGATATTATGAAGTAGATTTGACTTTGGGTCCTATGCTCAGCAGCCTAANGATGTTACTTCAAAGTCTTAAGAATCTGGTCCTTGTACTGGAGTTTATTATAATAACCTAAATGCATGCTATCTAAACTATTTGGAAAAATACATATTTCAAAATATAATTCACGAAAAACACTGTATGAATGGGAATTAAAAAAAAAATTACATTTCAGAATAAATGTTTTTAAGCCATACAGAAATATAATTTCTCTATTATTACCTTAGCACTCCTGCAGACACAAATTTCTTCCAAAGAGATACCTTATTTTTTTTGAAAGATGATTAACTGTTTTATTTAAATGTATATCAAGCAAAGCAGTGGTTCTGTGACTTTCCCAAAATATAGAACATAAGAATTAATTTTTTTTTTTAAATATGGTTTTTTTATCTACTTGAGAATATTTGAAATCTCGATTCAGTCTTAATTCTACCTTGGGTATCTTATTTTGCAACTTACAGAGCGGGTCGTGTGGATGAAGTAATTAGTCTAAATCATTCTGTTGACTTATTTTTATCCTAGACTAAATAATTAATTTATGCAATGTATGAAAGTAGATTTGAGACTAGTTTTAGCTTCCGCTGAGACAAAACTGAGCTCTGGATCCAGGTCTTCTTAGTTCCAGGTAGGTTCCAGGGTTGAAAATTTGAGATCTGCCACACAGAACAACAGAGCTGAACTGAAGACAGTAAGCATTATTAGTATCAGTAAAAGAGTGTATGGAATGGGTTTAGATGAAGACAGAACAATTTTGCATTCAAAGATATTTACAAGAGGAAAAGTAACAGTCTAATCAGAAATGTTTCAGTTTAAGTTTAGGTGTGCTCTTCCTTGGACAAAGAAATACTTATCCCTCTCTTGATTTCCCTCACCTTTAGCATCTTACAGAAATGTGATTCTCTAACCTATTCCTGGGGTAAACTTTATAGTCTTCAGTTTTTAACAATTCTCAGATCTTAGCGACGTATTCTTACTCATTTCTCCTTCAGCTGTTTTCCCTTCTGGGGATCCCATCTAATAATCTATTGACTATATCCAGTGGGTATTCTGTCTATGTTCATCCCGTCAACTTTTTTCTAGTCCTGTAAAGTTCATATTTCAAATGACTTTTCCTAACTCCTTTTTTAACTAGCTTCCTCTTCATTCCAAACTTGTTTCCTGTCTTCTCTTGCTCTGTATTATAGATCTCTTTTCTTCATGGTTCTCTTTCTCTTAACCTTTGTCCACCTTCATGTGCATCTACTTTCAACAATCCCATTATCCAAAATCCTTCCCCTCCGCCATTTTAGATTATATCCTTCACAGACTTCCAATCACAAAAGTTTCCCCTCATTCCAGATAAGGGCAGTTTAGCCTAATATAACAAGCTAAGCATGTAGTGATAATGCCCCAGAATTCCAGCATTTTCGCTCATGAAGTTCTTGAGTCATGATAGTTTTTCTAAATTTAAAACAGCAATGTTATTCTAAATACAAACATAAAATAGGCTACAACCCTTTCCAACAGCTGGAAGTCAAATAATATCAACAGCAGGTTTCCTAGTGAATTTTGTTGTCAAATCAACAGGTCCTTGGATAGAATTAAGCAGAAGTGAAAGACAAAAATGTCGAGATGTTCAGAAAAGCAGGTTAATGATCATATCTATATTGACTGATTTATTTTATAATACTTTAAATTAGGAAAAATTTTGAATTATGCATCAAGCTATCATTGAATGGCAATCTATGCACATCAGAGATGAAAATGGCACATCTGACACTTTTGACATTTTAATACTTATCCCATATTAGCTGTCCTATAAAAGAAAACATAGCTTTAATGTACCTTTGGGTGACATTCCAAGTCTTTCTTTCTTGAGACTTTAAATTTCTTTGAAATGCTTATGTTTCTGTTAGTAAGGTAATTTTTTTCAACANAGATATTAGAAAAAACTTACTTCAATTTTCTTATCACTAAAATACTGAAGACTCAACTTATGCTTCATGTTGCTGTACTGCTACTATAGAAGTACTTTGTGATATTATGAAGTAGATTTGACTTTGGGTCCTATGCTCAGCAGCCTAATTCCCTGATAGATTGCTAAATATAGAGCTTAACAACTGCAATACAGGGAGATTTGGAGTTTCTGAAATAGTTCTTACCACTGAACTGAGTTTCATCCAGATAAAAACTTTTTTACTAAATCACAGAAGGCAAGAGGATGTGTTAATGTATGTGTAAGTTGCTGGAAAACTCATGGTGTTAGTTCAGTTTTGCTTTACATTATCTTTGACAATTCAAGTGTTGATCTTTTCTGTTCTTATGCACATATATTTGAAAAATATCTTTTTGTTCTCAGGATTCTATAAAATGTGCTTGAAACCTAAAATAAAGTCACTATCTTCTCCCCAGAGAATATTCATTTTAGATTTAATGTAACATCATCAACAAAAGTAAGAAACAGGTAACTGAGAAAAAGAAAACACAAAGCTTCTTATGGAAACTAGTACATCTCGATAGTTTTGTTATTTTATCACTGTTCTAGCTGTTTGGTTTACTGATGTGTCTTCACAAATTAACTGAACTATTAGGTCTAATGAAAAGCTTTGCAATATTTTGAAACAAAGGCTGCTGCAATGGTGTGTCTTAATCTTCTGGAACATGAATAAAAAGCTTTCACTGAAATAAGGAATACATGGCAAAGTTCCATGTGGCAGATGAATGCTTCTTCATACTTACTTAGGATGCACAGTGGTATTGAAACGAGCAACTGTATGGGCTGCTGTGATTAAAGGAACACACTTTGTAAAAAACAAACAATGTATCTCTGAGTTTTCCATTTTGTTAAACAAACAAAATAAAATATATCATCATTATTAATTATTCCTTATTTCTATTCTTCTTTTAACATTTGCATCTATGAAATTTCTGTTATTAATGTCAGAAGAATTCCTGTGTTCTTGATTTCCCACTGGCCATAAAAAAATTAAAAAAAAAAGCAGACCAAAAACTAAAGGGAAGAAATTAATAAATACAATAAAACTTTACTCTGTATTCAGTAAAGTGAGTGCCACTTAACTAAGAAATAATACTCTTATTTTTCTGACATAATACTTTTTCTCTCTCTAAATCTAACCTCCATTGCAATTTTATTCTTTAGAAACTGTCTTCTTTTGATTCTTCATTACATGTAAATAGCTTTGCAATTTTATCAGAGACACAATTTCCACATTGCATATTTTCAGGTGGAGTAAGTAAATTACACAGGTGTATATAAGATCCTTGCTTTTGGGATTGTCCCTGCAGGTCCTTCAACTTCAACTTCTCTACATGGCCTTATCACAAGGTTTTGTATAAATGGATACATATGAACAATTAACATTTAGCAGGTAATTTCCCCAAATTATCCCATGTGTTCTTTACAGACAATTAGGGATACAACAATTTTCTCAGAAACACACTGAAGGTAAGAATATGTTTCCATTCCAAAACTTAAATACCTAGAAGACACTTTTGTCATTGTTCCATTTTAATGCTCGATAATAGAGAAATTGGCAATGATTCTTTGGAAAAGAAGTATCAGTATTATTTTTCTAATTAAACAGCATAACAAGGTATGCAAAATATTCAAATATTTTTTTCTTGTCCAAAAGAAATTATAAACATGTTTTCTGAATTTCTTTTAAAAATGAACTACTCAGTAGAGTGGAAGCAATTAACTTTACACTAAAAACTTCTTTTGGGGGAGAAGAATTTGGTAGAGACATGACAACTGCAGCCCCTCAGTATCTTCCAATTGTACATCAAAACTAGATTCTTTGTTTTTAGAAATGAAATAAATGCACCACAATGTTAATCTTCTTTCAATCCAAAATATAAAAAACCACACCCCCTATCCCTAGTTAGATGCATGTTCTCCAAAAAAAATTAATCTTTCCATTGCTAAATAAATAATTAAACCATAGCCTATGAAACATAAGTTACTTTGGAAAAGAAAATTGGAATAAATCTAATATTTTCCTGCTAAATTATTATCCCCTTGGGATGACATCACATGTGAGAGTATGTAACGGGCATACAAGTTACATAACATCGACACCATTTATGGCTTTGCAGAAGTGGGTCACCTTTTCTAGGGTGTTTACAGCTATCCTCTTACTATGAAATGAATAAATGGAAAAATGCTTATAGAAAAACTGCAGGGTTTCAAAGCACAAAATGTAGGTAGAACTTGAGAAAATAATTTTCATTTTATTTATTTCTCTGTTATGGTCATCTTCTACCTTGGGAAACAACTTCTGCAAATGATCAAATGAAAATTCAAGATAAGTTACTTTTCGTTTTTATATTAATTTATCTCCAAAACAAGCAAGTTATTTTAGATATCCCTATTATTAGGGATAAAATTTAACACTAGAAAATCTAAAGGTAAAAAAGACAATTGCCTTTGATAACTTCACCTGACATGTTTAAACAGCTCAAATCTTTATTTGAAATTTGATGGTAATGAACTCTTTGTGCCCTGCTTCTTCTGTGTGCTGGTGGTAACATTTGCACTAATTAATCCTGCTTTATAGAGCACATTCTATTCTGTGCTTGTATTAGATCCAGAAAAAAAGCTTTCTTACTATTTATACTATTCTCAGTTAATTCCTAACTCTTTTTTTTTTTTTTTTTTTTTTTGGTGAAATTATTCAGTCATAGATTTCAGATGAAGAAAGACATCGAAGCTAGTTACTCCTGTGCAATTGATTGTTAATCTGGATACTATGATGCTCTTGATGGAATTCCTCTGTTACAGAGGAGATATAGAGAAATAGCATATATTGATTTCACAAGTCCAATAACCCTTTAAAATTTTGCTTACACAACCTACGTACAGTACTTCCTATTGTTTAAAAATGAGAAAAGCTTATTTTTATAGACTATCTCAAGATACAGTATACATTTTTTTAATCTCTAAAAAGTTTATGGAAACAAAAAGGATACCACCAGGAGAAAAATATTGTTTGAGATTCCAATCTTAGTATCAATTTCAGAAAATGACTCCCCAGAAACAAAGATAAACAGAGATATAAATCACTGTGCGAATAGAAGTTGATAGCTTATAGTCTTTTCTACAGAACTGAAGCTGTGGACTCTGTCATGAAGAAATATGACTATAATAAATTTGGAATCTTTGCTTCATTCCCTGTCCTACAATGTCTCAAAATACGAAGCAAACACCTTATGTGTGCAAGGCTTTTTACAATTACCCTTATTGCACAGAATTAACAGATGAAGACAGTATAAGCTCTTCAAATAAAACAGACAGTGGAATAGACAAAGGATGTGAATTCCTGAGTTCAGTTCAGATTGCTGGTTTACTGGAGGGAAAGAGAATCTGATTGGATATTCATTCAAATCAGTGTTGTGTCTTCCATGTACTAGTAGATATTTTAAGATAAGTAGTGCAGTGAGTGAATAAATGTTTAAAAAAGAAAAACCAATAAGCAAAGAACTTTCATCAGCATCTGTGGTTGGGAAAAAAAAACCCAACCCAATACCAAAGGGGGAAGTGGTGGAAGTTCAGCTATCATACCAAAAGACAAAAAAGGATACTACAAAGAGAAAAATATTAAAAACTTAGTTAACGTCCAAATAATTTTCAATATTTCAATGCTGTTAATATTAAAATTCAATAAAATTTAACACTGGGAGTACAGAACAATCAATTTCTTTGCGTTGTTCAGATGAAAGCACCAAACTTCTGCCAAAAAGAATATATGCCTTTGTGATGATTTCAGGACTGCTAAATCATTATGTTGTTCTGTGTAATTGCAAGAATGAAAACAGAGGCATATATTTTACAACGATTTGTTATTATATTCTTGCTTGTGCAGAATGCCAAAAGAGAGAGAATGTAACTGGGTGCCACAATCAGAAATGAATATGGAATACTGAATGTTTAATCTTGAGTTTATATTAGAATACGTTGGGTTAAATTTGTTATGTATGGTTATAGATACGAAGCAGTGCTGCAGAGGCCAACATTTCTGACAGCTGTGCTCTCCCTTGTTTGAAGGAAGGTGCATAGAAAACCGCAGCCAGTAGATATTATCTTCAATGCTGTAGCTGGTGTGTTTTCAGGTCATGATACTGCTGTGCCAAAAAGAAATAGGGCTGCTGGGTTATATAGAATGGTGGAATATGGAAGGTTTAAAATACACTTAGCCTTATAGTAACAAGGTTGAGTGGGAATTATATTTAATAAATTATGCAGCCTGGATTCTTCCATTTTTTTTTATAATGAACATTGACATAGAAAAAAAAAATCTGCTAGGTATTTAATATATATCATATTTCAGTACACGTGAAAATATTGTGTTATGGTTTAAACCAGACAGCAAATGAGTACCAGAATCCCCTGATTCTCATTCTTCTGAGAGAATCAGAAGACTAAAATTTGAGAAAACTCATGGGTTGAGATAAAGACGGTATTACAGCTAACTCAAAAACCATGCATGGAAGCAAACCAAAACAAAGAATTCATTCACTGGTTCCAGTTAGAGTAGAGTAAGTTTTCTTCACAGTGGTTAGTATGTGGCTGTGTTTCAGATTTGTGCTGGAAACAGGGTTCATAATATAGAGATGTTAAAACAGTTTAAAAAGCCAGTGTGGAATGAAAAACGGTACTGTTTAACTAAGCACCTTACAGAAAAATAACTTATTTGGCACCTTACAGAAAAATATTCCAGTCCAAGTGTGTGATTTATAATGCACTTTGTTTTCCGTTTTAATCAAGTTATTCCTTTGTGTAAAGCCAGATATCAAGAAAACTTCTCATTCTCCTCTCTGTATCCAGTTCCTATTAGTTTTAATAAAACTTATCTAAAGCCTCCTAAAGTCAATGAGCCAAGGCTTCTTTTCATTTTGGACTATACTAAAGTTGTCAAACCAGAAGCAAAGCAGTTGAAGTTCCTGTTCTATTGCAAAAGATATTCTGAAATAACTGACAAATCCTATTAATATTTTTAAAGTTAGTTTCTGAACTGTGACGTGAATCCCAAAGTGAATAAGACATTCATGAAGACTTTGAAAAAATTACTTACTATGTACATAATGTCCTATTTTGAATAATGAAAATTGACTGTAGCACCTTTTTTTCCTCCACTATTAAGGGCTTAACTGATACATTAGATTACATAAAGCTGATTGTTGTTAGCAACTCAGACAAATAATGGGACTAAATAGGACTTTTTTTCTCAACTAGTCAGTGAAGCTCAGATCTCACTTCTAGAATTGAACCAAATCTAGTTTTCAGAGATGCTTATCAGAGGTACTAGTAGTAAATATATCTAACGAAGCTTCTAGAGGATAGTATTTTGAAGAGGGTGAAGACTTGATCTAGATGGACATTTTACAGGGTCTCTGAGCATCCTAATCCAGTGCTTAACCAACCCGACTGTAAAATATTCTCTCTTCATGCTGAGTTGGAGGTTTGCTTGTTACAACTTATGCTCACTCTCTCTCAGCCTGTACAGTACTGAGAAAAGCTCAACTCTTTCTCCTCTGTGTCCTCTCACAACATACATCAAGACAAATTAGAGTGCCTCAGCCTTCTGTTCTTCATCCTGAACAATCCCAGCTTTCTCAGGCTGTCTTGATACATCACAGGCTTCAGATGCCTCACAATTAAGGTGGTTTCTCAGAAGGTTTGCTTCAGTTTGACAGCCTTCCTTTTACTGGGGAGTTCAGCACTGGACCCAGCACTCCACATGTCTCACCAGCACCAAACAGACGAAAGACCTACTCATCATGCTGGAGAAGTTCTTTCCAGTGCAGAAGAGGATTCCCTTATCCTTGATTGATGTTGGAACAGAACGCTGGCATATGTTGAAGTGTTTGACCTGCAGGGGGCTCTCTGGAAGCCCATCCTANTGTGTAATTGCAAGAATGAAAACAGAGGCATATATTTTACAACGATTTGTTATTATATTCTTGCTTGTGCAGAATGCCAAAAGAGAGAGAATGTAACTGGGTGCCACAATCAGAAATGAATATGGAATACTGAATGTTTAATCTTGAGTTTATATTAGAATACGTTGGGTTAAATTTGTTATGTATGGTTATAGATACGAAGCAGTGCTGCAGAGGCCAACATTTCTGACAGCTGTGCTCTCCCTTGTTTGAAGGAAGGTGCATAGAAAACCGCAGCCAGTAGATATTATCTTCAATGCTGTAGCTGGTGTGTTTTCAGGTCATGATACTGCTGTGCCAAAAAGAAATAGGGCTGCTGGGTTATATAGAATGGTGGAATATGGAAGGTTTAAAATACACTTAGCCTTATAGTAACAAGGTTGAGTGGGAATTATATTTAATAAATTATGCAGCCTGGATTCTTCCATTTTTTTTTATAATGAACATTGACATAGAAAAAAAAAATCTGCTAGGTATTTAATATATATCATATTTCAGTACACGTGAAAATATTGTGTTATGGTTTAAACCAGACAGCAAATGAGTACCAGAATCCCCTGATTCTCATTCTTCTGAGAGAATCAGAAGACTAAAATTTGAGAAAACTCATGGGTTGAGATAAAGACGGTATTACAGCTAACTCAAAAACCATGCATGGAAGCAAACCAAAACAAAGAATTCATTCACTGGTTCCAGTTAGAGTAGAGTAAGTTTTCTTCACAGTGGTTAGTATNGAATAATGAAAATTGACTGTAGCACCTTTTTTTCCTCCACTATTAAGGGCTTAACTGATACATTAGATTACATAAAGCTGATTGTTGTTAGCAACTCAGACAAATAATGGGACTAAATAGGACTTTTTTTCTCAACTAGTCAGTGAAGCTCAGATCTCACTTCTAGAATTGAACCAAATCTAGTTTTCAGAGATGCTTATCAGAGGTACTAGTAGTAAATATATCTAACGAAGCTTCTAGAGGATAGTATTTTGAAGAGGGTGAAGACTTGATCTAGATGGACATTTTACAGGGTCTCTGAGCATCCTAATCCAGTGCTTAACCAACCCGACTGTAAAATATTCTCTCTTCATGCTGAGTTGGAGGTTTGCTTGTTACAACTTATGCTCACTCTCTCTCAGCCTGTACAGTACTGAGAAAAGCTCAACTCTTTCTCCTCTGTGTCCTCTCACAACATACATCAAGACAAATTAGAGTGCCTCAGCCTTCTGTTCTTCATCCTGAACAATCCCAGCTTTCTCAGGCTGTCTTGATACATCACAGGCTTCAGATGCCTCACAATTAAGGTGGTTTCTCAGAAGGTTTGCTTCAGTTTGACAGCCTTCCTTTTACTGGGGAGTTCAGCACTGGACCCAGCACTCCACATGTCTCACCAGCACCAAACAGACGAAAGACCTACTCATCATGCTGGAGAAGTTCTTTCCAGTGCAGAAGAGGATTCCCTTATCCTTGATTGATGTTGGAACAGAACGCTGGCATATGTTGAAGTGTTTGACCTGCAGGGGGCTCTCTGGAAGCCCATCCTATGCTGGTACACAGAATTCTGTTCTCATTGTAAGACGTTGGTTTTGCCTTTGGTGAATTTCATGAAATTCTTATTCTCTCCCCAGCAATGAAGATTCCACTGAAATGAGTTGCCACCATCTTCTTTCACACAGCCAGTTAAAGGTTTCCACACACTGGGAAGAGAAAATGCAACAAGAAATTACTCAAAAATCCAAGCAGATGAACTAGCTAGATCAAGCCAAAACATAGAAGCAGTATAGGGTACTGTATTTTAAGAATTATTGAACTTACATGTTTGAAAATTTGTCTGAATTTCACAAGATCTCTCTATAAACCCCAAACAAAAGAAGGAACTACATTCTAACAAGATCTTAAGCACAAATGCTTAATTTTAAATGGATATAATATTTTTAACTTCAGTGAGGCTAATGCATGCTTGAAATTAGGTATGCCCTAAGTGTCTTGAAGAATTAGAAATGTGAACAATGACAGAAGTTCAAACAAGGTTATTTATGGAAACAAAATTCAAAAATCTTTGGAGGTAGAGATCTTAATCATCGATACCTACATTTTTTCTTATGCTTATAATCCTAGTTTTAATATGGTAAACTGTTGAGTTATTAAAAATCTGTACTGGCAATAAATACATGTAAGAAATCAGAATTTCTATGTTTGAAAGATCTTGAAACACATAATTTCTCCAGCAATACGTTTCAAACAAATGAGATATGACTGAGTCATTTATGCTTTCACGTCGTAAAGAGAAAATAAAATACTAAATACACTAAAACTTGTATTTTCCTCTGTTCTGTGTCTGATAAATTTAAAATCTTTTCCTAATGACTAGATATGACTAGCATATCTCAGCTGCACTTCAGATACTGTAAGGATCAGAAATTACAGTTCCCTAGAGAAGCGAGGATAAGTATAATTAACAGAAATCAAGAGATGACAATAATTTACAATTGCTTGCTCTCTTAGTAAAGAGAGTGTTCTTTCCCTGTAGAACAGCTCTTTAACTAAATATTTTCAGCGACTCACTTTGCAAAAATTCTGCAATTGTGTAATGAAGTTCCAGAATTGCAGAAAACCAGGGAGTAATATTACTTTCAGGAAGGAAACTGTATCATACTCGGGCAAGGAAATGAGGCTGAAAATTATAACATGTGGCTCCAAGAACTGTGGTTTAAATGAATGGGGGATTTACACCTTGAGTTACTGTGGTGGGTTTCCTTGGCTGGATGCCAGGTGCCCACCAAGTTGTTCTATTACTCCCCCTTCTCAGCTGGACAGGAGACAGAAAATAAGAGGGAAAATGACTTGTAGGTTAAGATAAAGCAGTTTACTAAAGCAAAAGTGAAAAGTTGCCTGCAAAGCTGGAAGCAAATTTAAACCCCAAAGATTTTATTCTCTATTCCTCCCATCAGCAAGCAATGTCCAGCCACTTCCTGGGAAGCAGGGCTTCAGCACATGTAGCAGTTGCTCTGGAAGATAAATGTAAATGATGAATGCCCCCCCTTCCTCCTCCTTCTCTTAGATTTTATATCTAAGCAGATGTCCTATGGTAAGGAATTGCCCTTTTGTCAGTTTGTGTCAGCTGTCCTAATTGTGTCCCCTCCCAACATCTTGCCCACCCACAGCCTACTGCCGAAGGGGCAGAATGGTGGACAGTGCTGATGCTGTGCCAGGACTGCTCAGCAGTACCCAAAACGCCGGTGTTTTATCAACACCTTTCTAGCCACCAATGCAGAGCACAGCACAGTGAAGGCTGCTGTGGCAAAAATGAAATCTTTCTCAGCCAGACCTAATACAACCACACACACAAAACTAAAAAAACAAAAACAAAAACAAAAAACAAAACAAACAAACAAAAAAGGAAAAAAAAAAAAAAAACAACACAAAAACCCCACAAACCCCCCCCCCCCCCAAACACCAACCAAACAAACAAACTAAACCGCTGAAAAAGATTTCTTGGCATGTTATCAGTAGTGTCCTGACTACACCATAGTCACAAATTATGCAAATAATATTAGGATGCTACTAAACCCAAGAAAAGTAGAGGTACCATTCCATTTTACGAGGCTATGATAACACTGAAATGTAGAAAAGTTTAAACTAAGTAAAATATTCAAGTACAGAAAATAATCAGCTAAAGTTCTGTTCCAAACAGTTATGAAAACTATTAGGAGAGCAGTCTAAAATAAGCCTGGACTGTTTAGCCCAGGAAAGAAAAAGAATCAGATGAATATGATGACTTGTCCCTAAATCATTAAGAAAAATAATTCCAGAGAAGAAAAGCTATTTAAGCTGATGGACAAATTATGTCATGAGAGAAAAGCCTATAACATAAGCATGAATTAATTCAGTTTGAAAAATAGACCATATTAGGGTAAGACTTTTTATAATGATAAGAATGATCAGGGAACAATCTTTTACAAAGCTAGTGTTTCTATCTTTCCAATAGATTTGCCACAGCCAGGGACCAGTAGACATGACCTCAAAGAATACTTTAATTTTCATGTTCCTATGAAAGATACCACAATTTCTTTGATGTATTGATACTGTGTCTATTGTTTTCTAGCTTTCTGCCGAGCACAGTTCAATTTCAACACATCCCACTGTGATGCTGAAAAGTCAATTGTTATGATTTTCTTCTGTTTCTTTGAAGATATCCCCTACTGTAATATTGCTTTGTTACATGTTATTGTGCCAGTAATATTTGAAAATTTTAATATTGTTTAAAAACAACTGCATTAATACTTGCGTTTAATTGATTTTTTAAAATGGCTGATTGCCCATTGCAATTTCGTAAACAAAATGCTTAAAAAATTATTTTTAGGTGAAAATAGAAGACTGAGAAGAGCCTAATTAACCTAACAGTGTAGTGACAAAATTATACACAGAAAAAAAATATCAGACACAAAACATACAATGCCAAAACTAGTGATATATTTTTTCTTGTCAAAACATAGGTGATTTTGCTGAGTTTTACCTTTTAAAGAGCAAAATCTTTTGTATAGTAGATGTTACTTACTAATTTAATATTGTTTCATGGAAGTAAATATGTCCTGAACCTGATAGTTCTTAAGTGTATTCTTTCCTGAAAACATGAATAAATCTACTGTCTGTAGGAGTATACTATGTCATTGTAGTTAATTTTGATTTCTCAAAAGCACCATAGTTCACGTCAATATTTCAGAGCCTTTTTCTACATAATTAGAATACTGTATTTGTAGTAGTTATACATAAATACAAGTAACTTAGTAACACTGAGAGTGGGATGGACTTTAACATTATGTAGAATTTACTTCTGATGTTTTGGCTCCTTCACGAAACATCCCACATGTTCAATGAAAGATTTGACAGCAGATTGAACAATTTATTAGTCAGATCCAGAATGCCTTCTTTTATGTACAATCACATCTGACCCACACAAGTCTTTTTTTAATAACTAAACAGGTCTTTTTTTAACACAAGTAATGTTTCTTTTTTTTTTCCCCCCAAATTCCATTTCTATAGTAGTTTAGCACTTATTTGGATTCAAAACTGAAGCTGTTATCTAGCCCACAATGGTGCAACAGTGAGTTCAGAGTACCAGAATACTTTTGTCAGGCCTGGACTAACTGCATTTGTATTTCAGTTCACACTGAACTGCAAATATAAACACAGCTAGAAAGTAAATAATTTCTAAAGAAAAATGATAATAAGGTACCTGATTCTTCAGTGTTAAGATAAAACAGGTTTTAACTGTTTCTAGTGCTAATGCATGCTACTGTCTGCAATAAACAGTTATAATAGCCAAAGAATCACTTGGTTTTCAGTGTCCAGTGAAATCAATAACAAGGCAATGCCTTCAGAAAGGTTTGGGATTATGACCTGATCCATTTTCTGCATTTAATATGACCCCTACATATGTCACTAAACTTGAAATCAAGATGAAAACTTCAGTTTTGGCATTAATGCAGTTTTGGTGTAACTGGTTCTGCCTTACTATACTTCAAATTCAAATTTTATTGAATCTATTAACTTTTTCATTACTGATTAAAGGATTCATTAAAGAAATATTGTCTTTTGTAAGCCTGAAAGAACATTTCTACAGCCATCAAATTTATTGACATAACCATAGTTATTTAAAAATAATATTTTGTCCTAATGTAGTTACTTTGAAATAGATTCCATACACAGATATGAAAGTTTTCCAAATCTAGGCAGGTTACAATTTAATCTCCTTTATCTGTGATACAGGGATTCCATCACAAAAGAGCATTTGAATAAGTTTGCATTTGAATGAGTGGGTTGACGGCATCCTCTTGGATAGGACTTATGTTCTTAGCCATAGTCTTAAAATGTTTTTAGTTGGACTTACAAAGTTCAGAAGTAGATTGTGATGGGCTGACCTTGACTGGCTGTCTGACCCCTGCTCAGCTGTTCTCTCACTCCCTCTCTGCAATTGGACGGGAGAAAAGAGAATGAAAAACCTCCTGGGATAAGATAAAGACAAGGAGATCACTTACCAGTTTTCATCATGGGCAAAATAGGCTTTACTTGGGGAACATTAATTTAATGTATTGCTATTTAAAATAGAGTAAGGTGGTGATAAATGAAGACAAAATTAAAATCACCCCTTCCTGTCCTCCCTTCTTCCCAATCTCAGCTTCAGTTCTTCACTCCAGAATCTTCTGCCTCCTCACTCCAAGCAGCCCAGGAGTTGTAGTCAGTCCATAACATTTAATCTTTGCTGGTCTGTCCTACTCACACTTTTCCCTACTCCTGCATGGGATCTCTCCACAGCCTCTAGTCCTGTAGCCCTGCTCCTTCGAGGGTCCTTAATCAGCCAGATTTTCTTCAGCAAACAGTCATCCATTTCAGCAAGTGGATCCCACGGTCGTCCATGGGCTGCAGGGGAATCTGCTCTTGTGCCTGGAGCATCTCCTTTCCTCCTCCTTCTGTGGCCTTGATGTTCACAGGATTGTCTCGCTTTCTCCCACCTTCACTCTTCAGGCTGCTTGGGTGGCATTTTCCCTTTAATACACTTTCTCGGTGGCTCCTTCATCGCAGCTGGTGGGGCTCAGCTGTGCCCTGTTGCAGATGGGTTGGAGCCAGCCAGAAATGGCCATGTCCAGCAGAATGCAGCCCCAGCCACTGCTCACGGAACCTCCCTGCAGCCACTGCTGCTGCCAGCACTTGTCCATCAGCACAGAGAGCTAGAGGTGGTTTTTTGGGGTTGTTTTAGTCTCTACTGGAAAATAGAAACATCCATGTTCTATATTGTCTTACAGGCTGAGTGAACTCCAACTGCTTCACTACGTGAACTGAAAAATGGCACGAGTGAAATGGATGGTTCAGAAAAGAAAAAAGAATGTAAATATCTGAGAGATTTGATTTGTATGAGTCGTTATAGTCTGAGTATGACTTCTAAGTGGTGAGTGTCTGTCGTGGTTTACCACAACTTGGTTTTTATTTAAGGAGAAATCCACCGGCCACGGAAGTGATTCTCTGCAGAAACTGCTGACAGTTTCCTTTCAGACCTGACAAAACCAGTCAGCTGGCTAGTTTGAAAACTGACAACTCCGTTAAGCCACTTAAGAAAACTGAACACTCCTCTCTGAATTCACATTTTAGAATGAACAAACCCTGGGAAAGCCTCTCTTGCTTCTGGCTTCTGGACAGGTAACTGGGGGGCCCATGTGGCCCGGCGGGGCCGGGCTGGGTCCTGCTCCATGTAGCCAGGCCTGGCCGGCCCGTGATGAAGTTCAGCTAAGATCTCGGCCGCTCCTGCTCCGTTAGAGCAGCCCCCCCAGTGCGGCCACTGGAATGAAATTCTACACTGCAAGAACTCCGGCCACCACCTGCAGAGATCACATGACCAACAGCAAGAGACAAATTCCTGATGCAAGGCCCAGGTAAGATTCACCCTTTCAGTGCTGTAAAATTCCCCAGAACAGATGAAAGCTACAGACATCAATCCTCTCCTGAGTCAAAAGAAAGGAAAAGGTGAAGACGTGAAGAAAACACCATAGAGACACCAAAGTCAGTGAAGAAGGAAGAGCTGAAGCCCAAAGAGAGGAGAAAGAGGAGATGCTTCAAACCTAGGAGCTGAAATTCTTTTGTAAGGATATGGTGATTGTCATGGGTTAGAATAGCTTGTGATTTTAGTTAAGTAAAAAAAAATTCCACCAGCCACGGAAGTGATGTTTTTTGCAAGGGGCTGTTGTAACATCCTCCAGACCTGATAGAACTAATCAATTGGCTAATTTGAATACTGACAACTCTGTTAAGCCGCTTAAGAAGCTGGACATGCCTCTGTAAAAAACACATTTAAATACGAACAAGCCCGGGAATCGGTCTCTTGCTTCCAGCCCTTGGACAGGTAACTGGGGGCCCTCTCAACCCAGCGGCAGGAGTGGGCCTGGCTGCTGGGCCCAGTGGGGGCCGGGCCATGGCCCGTGGCTCCGTGTGGGCCAGCCCCTCCAGCATGGCTTGGCAAGATTGTGGCCGTGCTCCATGCAAACCGGTCCTGCGGCATGGCACGGCACTCCAACCCCTCC